>NDXB01002617.1:31707-62953 GCA_002631895.1 Agapornis roseicollis
AAAAAAAAAAAAAAAACCCAATAAAATAAATGCTCATTGTACAATTCGCCAATGCACCTTTACTGCAACATGCAATTAATTTCTTCTTTGGGTTTTTTCTATGAGGAAAGAGCACTAAGCAACAGTTCTGAGTGAACAAGAGCAACGTGGCGGTGCACCAGAAGTTTTGAGGTATTCACAGAAGAACACAAGACATTCTGGGTTAATTGACCTGTATCTTTTGCAAAGGGGTATAAAGATACAGGTTTTGTATGTGCTCTGTAGCAACAAATTGCTTGCATGTAACCACTTCCTATATGGTAAAATGATACAAGACCAAGAATTGAAAGTATGGTGTATGTACCTGTGTGCATGAATACATATGAATTATTATTATTATATATTATATTTTAATAAACATGATGCAGCCACAAAGCTTCTGCTGAACTGGGAGGCTACCAAGCTATATTTCTTCCAACTTGGAGAATAAGCTCATGACTAGGAATTTGACATTCATCATAAGGGTGTTCCTTGCACACTGTGGATTCTAGCATGGGTCATTTTAGAAAAGCAGTATGGAAGATTCTGCTCATCATGTCATACATTAGAAGGCAGTGAGTTGGTGGCACAAAAGAACCAGTCATGGGAATAAAACTTTCCCAGGCTTTATGAAGAATTCCAAAGAGCAGTTAAAATAGAGGAGAAAAAGAATGCTCTATAGCAGCAGTTCATCTGAAGAAAAAGCTGTCTTCTGAGAAACCACCTTTTAAGTCATTGTCATTCCCTGACTTCACAAGCACATCCTGTTATGACAACATCCTCATTGATGCTCCAGATATGGAACTTGAGATTTTTAGGGCAGTTGGGCCCTGAGATGTATTTCAACTTGGCTACCTGTCGCACTTTGTTTTTGATCTGATGCTGACTGTGATCATTGCCCAAGTCCCTGACTGCTAATAGATCTCCTGCACAGTTCATCAGTTTAACTTCCCAGCCAAAAAGGTAAAGTCCACCACTTCCGGAACAATGGCCATTCACGCAGAACAACACATGACCACCTAAACTGATCTCTATAACTTCTGCCCCAAATCCCAGACAGTAACTTTTGCATTTATTTCTATTTCTATTGAGAAAGACATCAAATCTCTAGTAAAAATGTGTAGCGGGAGAGATGTAAACATCTGAAAGGAAGCCTTTGAATGTGTAATTATTTCCTTTTCACCAGCCTTTCCCCAGATCTCCTCTTCTCCAATTTAATTTGAATCTGGATGCTTTTAGCTTCTACTTGCAGTCACTGAATCTTATAATGATATTGTTTTCTGCAGGGTTAGAGTCATCTACTGCTACAAATCTTCTTAAGTGCATGTAATTATGAATCCTACTGAGTACATCAGACTCCAAATTTCTCACTAGCTGTATTTTAATTTTTTTCCAGACCACAGAATATTCTTTCATCTTCTGGCTGAAACCTCACTTAAAGTCTAGTGCCATTTTATAAAGGGAGCTTGCAATACTCTGGTAACAATCTCACTCATGCTGCTGTAAGCAAAGGACTGCATAGGCAGACACACTCTCAATTCAAACATGAAAGCCATGTAATTGAATGCTTATGACATGAGTGGGAGCCTGAATGTTGTGTTGGGAGGATCAGCTGATTCTGGGCTGATGATCCCCTTGCCCTCTTAATAAATTCATCATCTATGAATGTAATTTCCTTTCTCTCTGGCTTACTGTGTGTGATGTGAGCCAGAAAACTGCAGCACATGAATTAAAGGATACAGACAGGGCTGCTATACTGAGGGTCTACAACCACCACATAGGCATGCATCTACCACTGCCTGCTGGGTACTGCATGCAAGCACCTCTGTATTGCTAGCAACGCACAGTGGCAATAATCTTCCCCACTCCTTAAGCAAATCCTCTGCTGGCTGACCAATGATTACTGATGGTTATGGGTAGAGTCATCTGAAGTCACACAGATTGGCTTAAACCTCATGGAAGGCATTTTGTTTAACAGGGACTGTTCAGTAGATCATCATTTTAACTATTCTCTGCCACTGTGTAGCTTTGCTAAGATCTATCCATCCTTGTCAAAGCTTTGGGAAAACAATCTGATCCAGCCAGCAGCAGCACACTACAAGTGAAGCAAAAGATTATTACTATTTCAGAGGGTTTAAAACTTTCACACTAAATCAATCCATTCAGTTTTGCCATCCCTACTGTTTGTCATCATGGCTCACTGTTGCAATACATTTCCACTGAAATGTTACTAACACAAAAGGTTGTAGACAAAGAATTGTCTTTTTATTGGCAAGATAACCTTGAATTTAAGAAAATCTGTAGAAAAGTTAGGCACAATCCATCATATTAACTAATAACTCCATTCTCTAACACCTAGAAATCATTCATAGCATGAAGAACAGCTAAATGATACTCAGCTCATGTAAGAGGCTATCTAAATTTAACTCCTGTATCATGTTAATAAGAGATAAAATGCCCTGCATCCACAAACAGATGGTGTTAGCCCACATTAATAAATTCACTGGAGAACTTAATATGCTTAGATTTAGATGGGTTATTCCACTGGATGACGCAGTCAATGACGCATCCTGAAGGAACATATCTGTATTTGGCAGTTCTTTATTGTCTTATTCGATTCTACTGGCTATGCCGTTTGCTCCCCCTGAATCCTGTCCTGCCTCTGGGTCATCCTGACTGGCAGATGCACAGGCACAGCCATTTGCGGTTCTCATCTGTGGAAGCCAAATGCAATTGGAATGAAGCACACAGAGTTGTACAGCCATATTTTTTATTTTTACAGGATCCCTGGATTTATTGCCCCCAGAGAAGACCTGTGCTTACATCTGTACTTGGAGAGCAGTCACTGTATGCCTGCTATCCCCATCAACACACACACATAAACTATATAGCCCTCTTCCCCCAGCTGAGTGGGGAGGGGTATACAGGTAAGAAGGACATGGATGCCTCTTTCTGCCTTGCCATGTCTCATTTGAGGGCTACAGCTGCCAGGGAGCTGCCATGGGCAGGGGCATGAGCTGGGCATAAAGCCATTGGCACCACTGAGTCCCATATGGTCTGTTTTTCACTGCAGGCTGTGATTCTGCTTCCCCATAATCTTCCTCCTAAGGCAACAGATTGAATCTGGACATTCTTGCCCAGGGATCTTTTGGCAGCTCCTCCTATTTGCACTTCCAAAAGCATAAAATGTTTGTATATTATGTATTGTGTATTTAACCAGTGCTACTAGCTTATAGTAAGCAAATATTTAAAACATTAAATAGTAGACTTTACTACTTTAGAAAAAGTAAATGAAGCATTTCATGCGATTGGAAAATGGTCTTGAATGTAACTGAATCATGGTATTAATTTCACAAAGGCTGCTTCTGGTGATTTCATTTATATGAATTTGATCCACCTTACCAGCAATCTTTGTGATTATTTTGTTATAAATAACACAGAAAGCTTCCTAAAATAAAATGTTTGGATATTGCTTTACTTATCTTCTGAATAATGTTAACTTAGTGCTCTTTAAATAAAGGTTGCCTAATACTGTAAATATGCACAGTAACTTAGAAATGAGAAATTATAGGAACTGGGTGGAAGAGAACATGTGCAAACTGAAAGTTCAAATGTGTTGGAATTCAAAAGGTATTTTCATTAGATACTTTAACATTTGCACAAAGATGCAAGTGTGGAGTCTGCACAAAACTTAAGATGTTCATATCTACTTTATATAATGTGATCTGGAAGATAGAAAATGTTGTTTCAGTAGTTAGCATTACGACTTGCAGAAATTAACCATGACAGTCATATGGAGCTTTAGCTGCTGCATACCTGGGGACAGGCTTTAAATATGGGCAGAGAAAATTTGCTTCTTTTGAGGGGAAGTATATCTGTAGAATTTGATAGGCTTGAATATTCTACTTGCAAACCACAGATGCACATGAAAAATCACAGAAAAGAATTCAAGGATTTCATTCCCTTATCTTATGCCAGAGAGAGACTGTTCCATTCCCTTAGGATCACTGTTTTCTGTTGGGACTACAAACATAGTGTTTTTAGCTAAGACATTCAAAGAATAGGAAGAAGGTGTATGAAGATGAAAAAGAAATGAATGCAGATATAGGGTGCTACAAGCATAGTAAATCACCAAAAAAATTTACTACTTTAATTTCTGCCTAGTGTTTATTTGTGCTTTATGTTCATCTCCATATGTCTTGTGTGTGTGGCCATTTACAAGGATGTGGTTTTTCAACAAAGAACTGAGGGGAGTTTAGTCTAGGTCTGAACCATCTCTAAGAACCAACGCATTTAAAGGTCAGTGTGATATTACCAGAACTACTATGGCCTCCTTCTTCTGGGTTTTAGTGCAAGAAGGTAAGGGAGAAATAAAATCCACAAGGTTAATTGGGATACTCTTGATCGAAGGATCAAGTATGAGTCAGATCTCAGATCCCAGAGCAATTTGTTCCAGTCTTGGCTCAGCCTTTGAAAAAGATGAGCAAGGCTCCACTTGCTCAAAATTTCTTTTCACCAACTGGGGAAGGGTGGAATAAGCATGCACAGCTCCTGAGGGAGAATTCTCTCACCTTCATAATGCTGCATATTTCCAGTGGTGTGCAGGGGCAGGGTTTGTACAGCAAGTGCAGACTGCTCAACACCCAGCAAAAACTCAGAGACACCAAACACATGTGCCTTCTCCCAGTCCAGTACTGAGAGGCCATCATCAGGTGGGCACAGGCAAGTTTGTTTGCAATTGCTAAAGACAAGGTTATGTGCAAATTACATCCTGAGGTGAAAAGTACATATTAACAATTATTTCTTGAACACCCTGAATTATATTTCCTTGTTTCCTACAAATTCCGGAATGAGGAAGGTCTCATCTTTTCTTTTTTTTTTTTTTCCCTGTCACAAGGCCTCTTACTTTTTGAGGCTAACACATCAAAGGTAATACAGCCTTACCATAACAAGAAACTGCTGTTCTTCCCACAGACCTGCCACTAACTCCAGCCATTCCTTTCCTGATTCAAGGAAGTCAGATGGCTTCTGCATTTCCTCACAAATCAGAAGAAAAATGTGAGTACATCTTCATTGCTAAATCTGTACTACGGCTAATAATTTAACATGAACTTATTTTGTTTTATTTTCCCTTCACATAATATTTGTTTTCCCAAGCATTTTTAAAACCTTTCCTGGTTTAAACACTGAAGAGACTTGCAATGGGAGTCATAAGGGAAAAAGTAAGAAATTAAAAAAAAAAAAACAACCCCACAAAAAAACCCCCTACAGAATATGTGAAATCAACTGTAGAAAAGTTATTTAAAGGGTGGAGATGAACCTGAATTGGTCTTGAAAAGGTATCAGCTGATTCTGCCAAATGGCCATCAAGGTCAAGGACCATCATAAAAAACAAAGCAAGGACTTTCGCTAGGCAACAGCGTATTTATTTTTTTTAATAAAGTTCAGTGCTGTGGTCAACATATTTACTTTTTACAAATGTTTCTTTGATTTAGAGAAAACCACTTCAGTTTAGCTGTTAAATATTGAATACTCTGTTTCCTACTTCAAGGTTCACAGAAGCATATTTCATAATTAATATTTGCATGCTTTTTATACATGAGTCCTCTTATTCGTACAGATCTCTATAAATCATACCAATGAATGACATAAAGGACCAATTAGAGCTTTTGCACACCAGAGTTGAATGGCACTTACATGTTTGTGCAGCCTCATTTTAACAGTTTCAGGTTCCACAGTTTCCCTGAGGAGATTATTTGAGAGCTTACTGAAATTTATTCTCATGATAGGCAGCTTCAACATTTCCTTTTCCAATTGTATCATAATACACTTACATCCAACATAATGTATCACACATTTTCTTCTCTCATGGAGCAAGGTAGATTTCATAAATCCTGCAAGAAATTCATCACCTCTCCTTATGTCCTTGTAAATCATTATTAGATGAGCTACATAGCATACGCCAACCTTGCCAGCATCATAGGGCTCTTTTGCACTTTGCACAAAAAAGTAGCAGTCAAACCATAATACTATAGATGTACTTACTCAAGTACATCTTGATTCAAATTAACCCGAGAAAGGAGGACAACATATTTAAAATTTTTTAAGCTATATGTTATAAGAATAAAATACTGCCCTTTATTTATGCATGCTTGCAGAGTTTTACCCCCACCTTCTCAGGGTCATATAATAACATTCCAGGAGCAAGTTTCGTCACGTGTCCCTGAAAGGATCCAAATAAATTTTCCAGTTCACTGCACAGAATGCAGTAGCATCCTGTACATGTGGCTTATTCTGCCCTGCCATGTGGGCTGGCCCCTTCACCACTCTGTTTATCACATGCCAAACCGGTTTGTTTGCAGACTCCCAGCCTGCCTTTCCCATTCAAGCTCTGCCACAGGATTGCCCCTGTTCCAGCACTCATGCTCAGCTGCTGCCTTCACTGGTGAAGTTTCTTCCACAAGAAACAGGGCTTAGTTCCATCTTCTTACATTTGTAGATTAAACGGACTGCAGAGGTGGGGAAACACATTTCTGCAAATGGCTGTACATTTTAAGTGACCACTCTTAAGTTACACAGATCACAGCAGAATTTTAAAGAAACAAATGAGCAACAAAATCCAGGGAAGCACCTCTTAACCTCCAAATAGTTCATGGACTCTAAAACAACCTAGAGGATGGCCATCAAATTACAAATAATGGAACATTATTCCTACCCAACAAATGAGTCTTTTAAAACTAGAGTCTCCTGGAACCTCCTTCAGTTGGTACACATATGGTAATTAGAAATTAAGGAACCCATGACAGAAGTAATAAAAAGTTAGAATACTGCTTGTACACTCAATAATAGAGAACAGCTACCCTAACAGTAAAGGTTTAAGAGCTAAAGGAGCAGGCAGGTGTCTAATGCTCCACTTAATTTTTCAATTATGGAAGATGCTACAAATACCAGAAACTCTTACATGGCTAATATTAGATCATTTTCAGAAGCTGGCTTTAGAAAACTAACAACAGCCAGAACTGAAGAAGCCTGTTTGCATCCTACAGCTGAACATCTTCAACACTTTCATCATACTTTATGTCCTATCCCTACAAGTCAGAGAATGAGTGTGTGTTCTGGAGCCCTCCCATGGGATTGATTCATGAGAGGGCAGATCCCTGTGGGGAGCTACAGTAAACTTCTCCCTGGCTATATGGCATGCGGGCCCTGTTGTAGGGAGTCTCTGCTTCATTCTTCAAGTAATCTGTCATTTACTATTGAAATCAGCCTCATATGGCTTGAAGTCACTGGAGAGGGAGAAAATGAGAGAGCAGCCAAATCATCTGGAATGCAGCTAAAATGCTTTAGAGGGTTTAAGGTTACAAGGGATCACTGGATCACATACTCTGACTGTGGGCCAGGAAGTCTTGTCACTAGTCCCAAACTGAACCAAGGAGCTTGTTTATCATTAAACCATCATTTATCATTTGCACTAAGTTATCTCAGCTCCCAACCACTGATTCGTCCTCTACAAATTTCCTGCCATTTTAAAAAGCTTTGGCATGTGGTACTTTTTCCCCTGGAAGGGATTTAAACACTGCAGTAAAGCCATCTCTTGCAGATCTTTTTTGACAAATTAAATTGATGTAGCTTTTTTAATGTATTGTTGTAAGAAGCTTGCTCCAGTACTGTCCAGCATCACCTGATCTTTAATGTCTGAGCTACACACTTTATTCTAGTACCAGTCTCATTAACACACACAGTCACCCTGGACACAACACACTGGGACATTATCTGTAATAGTTTGCTTGCAACTGTTTTTAGACCGTCTTTTCCAAAACATAAGTTCTCATCCCGAAGGTATGGCTTGTATTCTTGGAAATATATATATGTCTGGCTGCAAAAGTTTGTGTGAAAGTGTTAATTTCACTGAGCTGCCCAGATGAGACTGCTGTTGCTCTCACAGTAGTTTACCAAGTTACCATTTAGCACACCCATGGAATTTATTAACGAGTTTACTTTGGATTTTTGGTAAAAAACTTTAAAGTCACTGACCCTGCAAAACCTTGCAATCCCCAATATGATGACAATTAACCTCTGAAATGTTTCTAATTTTTCAAGTCAGAAACCATGTATTTGTTCCACACATTCAGTGTTTATAGCATTAGCCATTGGAAGGATATGTGGACTTGGAGACCATTTTACATTTTAAGCTTAACAATTAGCAACTGTAGTCATGAATTTTTTGCAGTTACTTTTATCAATTTACCTCTGAATGTCACTGAACAAGGCTATCAGACCTGTTTTATAAGACCTGTGAGATGATTAAGGATCTGTTACATATTTATCAAATGGTTGATGTTAAACAGTCAAGAACTGTACAGGTCATTGTGCTTCATCATTTGACAATGGGCAGAGCACAAGCGCTGTTTTATTTCTCAATAAAGATTTATTATACCCCACGCTTAGCTACTTCCTTCGCCAACTCTGCCAAGATCCCAGGGTGCAAATGAGCTAGACTCTTCATTACAAACCACCTAAGACTGCTTGGAAGAGAAGACTCCCCACAGACCCTACAAACAAGAGGCGATGTGAGAACACCTTGTTTCATCCAGGTGCGGCAGAAATCTTCATTCAGTATTATCGATTGCCGTGTCGTTACTGCTCCAGCACTTAAGACCCACCTCCACCTCACCCAGACTCCCCTCAACGCTTTTTACTTCTCTTTGGCGGTTTTCAAGCTCCCCTCACCTGCCCCACACCCGGCAGTTGCATCCGACAGAGGTGCAGCCCCAGGCCGCTGGCCCCCCTCAGCCGCCCTAACACTGGGCTCTGTTCCCGGCCGCCCGCTAGTAGGGACGAGACCATGGTCCCTCCACGCCTCAGGGAGTACAGGGGGCGAGACCGCCCTCCCTGCATGCCCTAAGAATAATGATCGGAGGGACGGTGGGTGAGCGGGTGGATGAATGCACGCACACTGCACTCCCGCTACCCCGCTACTACTCCACCAGCCCGACGCGGAAACAGGGGCCCAACCACGCCGCTGTAGCCGGCGCGCAGCGCGCATGCGCGGAGCACCCAGGAGGGCGGGGGCCGGCGTCTAGTGGCGAGTGAGCTGGCTGCCGGTGCTTGTCTGCCTGCTTGCCTCCCTGCTGCCGCTACTTGGGGACTAGCGGTCGCTGGGCAGCGTCCGCTCCTTCTCCCGTCTTGGGCCGCGCCTAGTCCTGCCCTGCCATGAAGTTGAGCAGCCGCGGCCGGGGATGCTGCGTGGCCGGCAGCCGGGAGCGCGGGCCGCCGCCGCGGAGCCCCTTCGTGCACCAGCTGCGCCTCAGCCCCCTGGATAAAGCCAAGGTAGGGGCGCGCAGGGCCTGCCCTCCCTCAGCCCCCTTCCCGCCGCCGCCATCCGCGCGTCCCCCGCGGCGGGCGGGGGCACCCATCCTGCCGCCGGCGCTTTGTGAGCCGTCGGGGCGGTGAGACCGGGGAAAACCGGGGCGTGTGTGTGCGTGCTTGCCCACAAGCCGGGCTTGTGTGGGCTGCGGCTGGCGGGCGGGCGGGAGCAGCGTGGTGCGGTGCCCGGGGCGGGCGGGGGCTGGGGGTGGCCGTGGGGCGCGGGGGCTCCCGGGCCGGCTCGCTGGTCGTGCTCTGAACTTGTGCACCGCCGCCTGCTTTAAACAATTGAAAATAAACCACATGTTTTCTTTTTTTTTTACATGGTTTTGTGTCGTGTTTTGTTGGTTTTCTGGGTTTTATTGCTGCTGGTTTGGGGTTTTTTGGTTGTTTTTGTTTGTTGGGGTGGGGGTTGTTCGGGTGGTTTTTACTTTAACGGGGGTAGGGGAGCAGCGCTCTGGAGGCCCTCTTTTCCCAGCGTCAAGTTAAGGTATGCTTGGGCCGTGGCATCCCCCGCATCTGAAGTTTGGCCCCTGGGTAAGTGATCCCTGCGGCATAATTCACCCATTGTACAGGTAGCTGTAAACTGACGGGAATTGGTATTAAAATGTAAATTTGCAGTTATGTGGCTTCTTGTTTGTTAGTTGGTTTGTTTCCTCTTCCATGTCTCTGCCTCAGTTGCTTCATGTGATGAGCAGTAGGTGGCTGGATATTCAGAGTGCATGGCCCTTGTCTTAGGCTGTCGTTAAGATCTGGGTCACTTGCTGGATGAAGAAATGCCGTCAAAGGCTCACCTAATAAGGGTTGGCCATTTCTTATTACTTTCATCACTGTAACGCTTCAGTTCCTTAAAGCTGTTGTTCTGGGGACCTAACAGCCTACATGGAAATTAAGATCCACTAATACTGAACCTCTCCAATCAAAGGGCTTTAGATCCAGCTTCAATTTAATCTACGTAACTGAAGTTGATTGTTACATTGTCCTGTTGCTGTCCAGAGACTTAACACAAGACATGCCTGGCCTGACATACAAAACATTGGAATGCGCCTCATGTTAAGTATCTGGCAGCCAAAGAATTCATAGTAGACTCCAGTGAAAAGGCTTTTACTTTTCTAAATCAGATTTCCTGATATGTGTTTAGTGGTTACTGATAAATTGTTGTTTGAATGGGAGAAGGGAGAAAAGGTTTGTGCCATTTGCCTTGTTCAATTTATACCTAGAGCTTTGTCAATAAATCACAGAGTTGTAATGATTTCAGTGTAATCTTACTTTGTTCCTTAAGACATGCTTCTAAGTAATTAATGAGGTAGAAGTCTTACAGGGACCAGAGAAAAGCAAAGATACCATGCATTCATATGGACTGGGATTCTGTCTAATTGTAACAATAGCTGTGTTTTATTTTGCAGTGTTAGTGTATCTTTTAATGTAGCTTTCTACTTGCTTGTTTATAAGGAATCTTAAATATGCTGTTGAGAGGGCAGGGTGCTGGTTTCACAGTTTTTGCAGTGTTGAATCTCATAGGAGCTACTAGCATTGCTCATCTGTTTAGTCCTAACAGACCCTTCAGCTGCTTCACCAGCAAAGTGACTTCTGCCTTCTGTGTGGGCTGCCCTGCATGTCTGTATGAGACATGAGCTTTGCCAGTGTATTTCAAGAATGTTATTTTCAATAAAAAGCTGTAAGATGTGTTTAAAGCTCTATAGCTTTTTTACAGCATAGGGACTAAAGGAAAAGCCCCACCATTGTGTGGGGCTTGGTCTAGTTTTTTAGATGTGCTTATTTATGTGCAGTGGCACGGAGTTCTTCAACCGAGCCTCTCTTGCAGTCATATTTTTGCAGTTTCCTTTGAAGAAAAAGCACACAAGCTGACGTACAGAACTGTGATAGATTTTCTTCTGTTCCTTAATCATGCTCTTCTAACCTCTTCACTGATTAAAAGATGTGCTTGACATAGAGGCTGTTGAAGAGCTGTGGAATGCTTCCACTTCTGAGAAATGCTGCTCTCCCAGAAAGGGAGACTTCTTGAATGGGGAGGCTGCTTTACAGTGAATCACAGCGCTGTGCGTTCTCTTCCATGCAGTCTTGGCCTTTTACTGAGGGTTTGGTATGAAGTATTACAGCTGAACTCACTTCCTGTTCAGCTGTAGGCACATACTGTGTCACAGGTTTTTCTGTCTCCTGTGTGAATCTAACAGGGGTGAGTTCTGGGATTGCAAAGCTTATTGCAGAAGGTTAGAAATGTGGGGACTGGAGATATGTTAAGAGGTTGGTGAGCACAGAAGAGTGGGAGACAAGGTTGCTTTGTCTGTCAGATACTCCCATTATCTTCACTACCTCCTCATCTTTCCCTCATCCTGCACTCTGCAATAGGGCATGTTAGTTTTTTTACTCATTAATACAATTCACAGTAAATGCATTTTAGTGCCCAAGACTGGGAGTGGGGAAAAAAAAAATACGTAGATGACAGAACAACTGCGAAGAAGAATAACAACAAAAATCTGTTTGAGTGCCAAGGAATTGTTCACACCATCCTTTATTGACTTTATAAAAGCGAGGAGATAACAGGAGTGTAAAAGCAATAAGGCTCTTTGAGACCTGAGTCTCATGCTTCCTGTAGGTATAATGGTTATTTTACTCTGATCAGAGGGTGACAGTGGGGATCATTCTTGCAGCTACCTGTTTTATTTCAGTACTATAATAAAGATACCCTTTCTGAAAGAGGCGGACATGATCTCATTAGCCATGAATTTGGTTAATGCTCATCATGTTCTGAACACTTAGCATGTAAGTCAAAGCTCTTGATTCTAGTTATCTCTGCAGAACAGGCAGAAGCATTACTGCAGTTTTCACAAAGTGTTTGTGTGTTTGTTTCCCTGCCACTTAAAAATACAATACAATGCCATTTTCCATTCTTCTAGTGTTTATGGCCCTTTTATTGCACCAGTGATGGTGTTCCTTTGGTGCCTTGGTGAGCTGATCTGTCTCATTAAACCAGCATATTATTGTGGTTTTCTATATTCTGATCATTTTCTTTCGCTGGGATTGGTTTTCTTCACTCTAATGAGTTGTATTGACTCCTTGCAAGCTTGGATAGTGCTTGAGCTGACTCAAGGGGAGGATTGGGGGAACAGTGAAGAGGACCATGCTCTTCAGCAGCAATGATCTGTTAGATTGGCTTAGTTGCTCATGAAACTTTCTACTCTGGTATTTATCTTCATGATTATGCCAGTTGGGGAACTTGCAGAGTGGAAAAGTGAGTAATAAGAGAATTGTTGAGGGACGAATTCCTAGCTCCTTCAGTGCCATCTTTGGTGAATTGAGGCTATAAGAATGATAATAGTGAGGAAGTGAAAGTGTAGAGCAAGATGTAGTCTCTGACGTATTTAAAAGAAAAATCAAAACCTTTACCATGCTACGTGTGCAGTTATTCTGTTTTCTTTGTTCAATATGTAACCATTAATTTATAGTTAGCAATGGAAATTTTGTTGTGAATAAGCTGATTTTAATAATGTTTCTCACTGTATTGCTAATTTCAAAGATGCATTCTTTCAGTTTCTTTGTGCATAAGAGGAATAATAAGAGGAATTTCAAGCCAGGAAATAGAGGCATAAAGAAAGGAGACAAGGGTGCTTAGTGATTCTCTTGCTCGGTGCTTAGATATGTATGACCTGATATGCTGGAGAACTTAGAAAGGATTTAAGTTCATATTTTATACTTCAATTGTAAGTTCAAACTCAAATCTGAATGCAGAGCCTCTAAACGTGTAGAACATATGATACCTATTTAGTTTAAGTGACTTGCCTTACATCAGATTGAAGCCTTTCTGACAGAAGAGTGGAGTACAGTTTCCCAGGGCAGCCTTCTTTATCAGGCTGTAAGACCATCCTCTCCCTTCCTGCTGTGTTCCGTGAGTCTTTCACAGCATACGCTGCCATTTCCGAAAACTAAGTAGGATCCTGTAGACCAGCAAATGTTAAATGATCTGTAGTCAAACCCTTCTTGGGAAAATTGGTCATGAGCTGAACCTCGTAAGGTACAGCTCCAGATGGACCTTTAGGGTTTGTTTTAATGTATTCAAAATGTGGGTGTTTAGGTACGAGTTATTACCAGATAGAATTTCTAATTTTACCAGAAAACATGTTTGGGTGAATATCCTAAATATGTAGAGATATAATCACAGAAATGCCTGGACAAGGTCAGACAAGGAGTGCATATCTCCTGCATTCCGATCTTGTACAGTGGTCAATAGGGACAGGATCTTCTTTTTTCTGTCTGACAGTGTATGTAGGTGTTACAGCCTTCTTACTCTGGAAGGTGTCTAAATGTAGATGTAGTCTGAACTGCATTTCAAATGGTACTGTCTTTGTTGATTCCTAACCTCCTAAGGGGCCAAACATACTTGTCTCCAAAATTTCTTGTGTGGATAGGTACTTCATGACCGCCTGCTAAAAAAAGAGGCTGGTGTCGCAGCCAGATGTTACACCTGTTTTGCTGGAACTGCTTCTTGCTGTCCATTGCTACAACTGCTGTCTCTGGACACAGAAGACCAAGAGGCCTTTTCTGCACGTTTATGTGATCTTTTCTGACCTTATGCATGCAACTGCTGCTCCAGTTCTGTGATGTGGCTCTAATGTGATTTTGATATAAGAAATTGCTACAAAGATGTGAAAGACTAAATGGCTCATCACCACTCACTTGCCATTCAGCTCTGCTCTGGTATAGGAGGGGACTTGGAGAAGTGGAAGGGAAGAGGGTGTGAATTGCAGACGACTGTGTCTTCACCTGCATTTTGTTTCCCTTTTTTCTTGACAGCTGGTCTTTCTCATTTTACAAACTTAGAAGGCAGCTGCTCTCTTCTCCAGTTTGCAGAGGAATGCTTCCCTCTTTCCTGCAAGTCATGGTGGTCTTGTCTATGGATGCAGGTTGCACAAATTGATATGACTTCAGTGCTCATCTGACCACTGCACTTCAGGAAGTTGTACTGGTTAATCTGGGGAATTAGCCTATCTAAGAAAGAAATTCCTTCTTTCAATTGTGCAAAATGGAGCAGTCCATCAAGGGACTGCTTTCAGTGAGTGAGGCCATGGTTGTAAGATGATGGTACCACCTGGAACCATCACTGTAAAATCTAACATTGCAATGAGCTGGTAGCTTAGGCTTTTCTCCTGCTGTGTGTTCCCTGCCTCTACCCTAGATCTACAGAGATGTGCAGCTACAGGTTGGTTATTGGGCTGTTCTGAGAAGTGGGAGGAACCAGGAACTGATCAATAGGGAACTGAACTGCATGATGACTAGATCTGCATTAGGGAAAGAAGAATATGAATAATGTGTTCCACAACAGCCTGGAGATGCATCAGATCAAGCACAACATGAGACAGCGCCTTATGCCTCATTACTCATCCTTGCCCAGCCATTATGGTGCTCAGAAGAGCTTTTCTGCCTCATCTGGTACAACTGTGAAAATGCAGCATATTTCCTTTTGAGTTTATTCTTTGTATGGTCCTTATTTTTCATAGTGTTGTCTTCATCTTCTGCCAGCCTCTGTTGTACAGCTTGAGGAACATTGGTGCTACCTCAGTTGGCTTCACTTTTCAGTTCTGTCTCTTCCTTAGCTAGTCATCCAGAGCTGTACCCTCCTCCACGTAAAGAGATGTTTTTTCTTTCTTCCTGTCTCTTGAGTGAGAAACAGGGAACTCGGCTCCTGGAGCTGTTTCCTGGGCTAGGTGGATCGTTGCACACATAGTAGCTAAGTTGTGTTTTCTGGAGGGCAGTTGGGAACAATTCCAGACAGATCAGGAAAGGCCCTGCTTATGTAACAATTCTTCAAGAGACAGTGGGAGAAGTTCCAGCATGACATGTTTCTCACTAGAGTTGAAGGCAGAGGGCTGACTGGCTGGAAAAGGGCTCTGAGAGCCTTGGAGGAGGTGCAGAAGCAACTGTGTTCACTATGGCTTTCCAGGGGAGGATAACTTCTTGAAGACCTCTGCTTTCCAGGGGGTTGTGCCTGTTAGACCTGCAGCTGAAACTCATAAGTGTCTGGATGCTTGTTCAGAGGTCTCTGCACCGTGCCCCTTACTGTGGTTCCCCACAGCTTCTGGTTCCAAGAACCTGCTGCAGAGGAACAGGTGCCTGCTCAGTCCTGGAAGAGTTTTCCAGGTTGGTTACTGTATTGCTGTGTCAATGCGCTCCTCTGAAGTAATGCATGTCACTGACTGGGAGCTGCTGTGGTGGACCAACTTCTCTATAGTGCAATAAGATTTATAACACGCCCATGCTAAATATTTACCAAGTGTGAGGCTGCAGAAAGGGAAGAGCATGCAGATACATTCACTGACAAAGGGTCTGAAGAAGCGTGGAAAGCTACAACTTCATTAGCTTTAAAGAGTGTGCTGTGTTTCAGCTATAATTAAGATTGGTGAATATAAAATTGTTAACATACACTACAATTGTTTGTTTAGAATTGAAGCATATTCTGTTGGTTTTAATATTTTTAACTTAAGACTTCAGATCAGTTTCCAGGAGTAGCTTATGAGATTCAGTCTAAGATCGTATTACAATAATGCTTTTGTTTGTTTGTTTGTTTTCATTTATTTTTATTTTGCAGATTGCCTTCATGACCCTGACTCTGTTTCCTATCCGACTGTTTTTTGCTGCTTTTATGATGTTGCTGGCCTGGCCTTTTGCATTCATTGCTTCAATGGGACCTGATGAGCAAGTGCTTGAAAGGCCCCTCTCCTGGTGGCGAAAGTGAGTCACTAATACGGTGAAATACTGAGAGAGTCAGTATTTAGTTCAGTGGTTTGAAAAAGAGAACATTGGAAATACCTGACATCTGTCCTACAGACTTGCTTTTCTCTTTGGAAGAAAAGTGTAAGAATTACTGTTTAAGCAGTCCTTGGATGGGAAAGTAAAAATACCTCAACTGTTCAATATACCAGGAGATACAAGACTTACAGGGAGAAAAACTGATCATCACTGGTCTCTTTATTGAGGATGTAGTGCAAAGCATCATTGTGACATCCTTCAATTTCAATTATTCCTGTAGTGTCAACTTCCTGTTATGAAGAGTGACACTATGGAATGTGCCCAGATTTCATATTCTAAATCATTGTTTTAAACTGCTTCACCGCATTTACTGCAGCCCTGTGACACATTGACAGAACTTCTGTTGATTCTGAGGGCTTGCCCCATGCTTTGATGCTTATTAGTAAGTCTGTGCTCATTTTGATACTGGAAAGCTAATTAAGGTAGAACGTAAGCTAGTGCTCACCCATCCATGAAAACTGCCGTTTGAGGAGAAAGAAAGTTGTGTATCACCTCTCTTATATACAGAACTTTAAAATTAGGAGCTGTCATTACCATCAGGGAAGCTGATTCTGTTTTGCATCACAGGAGGGAAGGAGTTTGAGAACCACAGAGATGTGTCACTTTGCATTTCATTTGGAATCCTATCAGTATAATAACTAAAGGAGAGTAATAGACTGCAATCAACCTTCCATAGAGTTATTTTGAAGCTTTTTAGATTGTCCCTCCCCCATTTAATCCAGTTTCTGTGTCACCCTGCTCTCCAGCCTCCAGTCTCTGTGAGTATAACAATTTGTAGTGTTTGGCTTTGGCACTCTGTGGGTTCAAAGTAAATGCTTCTCTTTTCTTGAGTTTTATCACTTTAAAAAAACAAGCAAGCAAAACCCCATCAAAAAACAAACCAACCAACCCACCACAAAACAAAAAACTCTTGAGGAGGAGGTGGGGAAAAGGGAAGAGGGTAAAATATTTCCAGAGCTCCAAGGTACATTCTGTAAGCATCTCTCTGTTTGAGAATCTCTGCCCTGTGTTTCTGCACTGTTTGTCTGGGTGAACTTGAACCCAGGAATCAGGGTTGTTCCATTCTAGCAATATGCTAATAGCACTTTTCAGGACTGAGTTTATTAAAGCTTTTTTTTTAGTGTTACTAGAAAGCGTTATTAAACATGGTATAGAAGAAACTCAGCAGTCATAGTCTGAATCAGAATTAGTTTAGTGATAAATGCTGATCTTACTGTGATTAAAATACATTAATATTCAGGCATGAATTGAAATTAAATGGCTTCTTACCTTAAAAGTGGTCTTAAACCTGCTGAGAAAGAGGAAACGGAAGTCTGTGTTCCTGCTCTGTTTGAGCAGCATATCCTATCTGCACTTATTTCATGCATATGAACTTCTTATGTAAGTTTTTCTTTTCCTTTGTTAAGGTATTCTTGTAGCAGCATAACTCTTTTTTTCAACTCTTTACAGGATAGTGGATATTTTGCTGAAAGCAATCATGAGAATGATGTGGCTTGCTGGTGGATTCCACTGGATAAGTGTAAAAGGCAGACGGGCGTTACCAGGAGAAGCAGCAATATTAACTGTGGCTCCCCATTCCTCCTACTTTGATGCCATTCCAGTAACTATGACCTTTGCCTCCATTGTGATGAAAGCAGAAAGTAAAGATATTCCTGTTTGGGGAAGTAAGTTGGTAGATAATTAATTTTTCCAGAACAATTAAAAACAATTACTTAGGTTCACTTTTTATGTATGGGAAAGCAACATTTACTTTGTTTTTCAGGCCATAGTATGTGGTGACTTTTTCATTGGTTTAGTTTGAATGTCACTAGAAAGAATTGGGAGGGATGTGGGGTTTTGGTTGGTTTTTTTTTTCTCTCCTTTCTCCAAAGTTGAATCATAGTACAAAGTCAAAACAATCCTACAGAACTCATGGTTACATTCACAGTGAAAGTGTAATGTTCTAAGGCCTGACAAATAGAAAAGCAAGTGAGGATGGGGCTATGGAAGCAAAGGGTGAAGCTAGAGAGGAAGTGTGTCAAGACTTCTTTCTTGGTGCAAGTCAGGGCACCATCCCAGAAATGTGTTTTAGGAACATTGTCTGCTCTCAATGTTGCCTTGTCTTGAGGGAGTGCTGCTAATCCTTTGTGCATCAATAAGCTTGCTTTAGGCACAGTGTGAGAGATGAGCAAGAGTGGAATATTGTACACTCAGATTTAGTCACAAGGAATGCAGATACCCAGGTCGGTAGTGTTTGAATATATCTTTGGAATTGTCAATGTAGATTGTCGCAAAGGCTTGAGAGAGGGGCCTGTGATTTTGCTACAGTTGTGCCAAAAAATGTGTGCTTGTGGGCTTCTAATCAAAGCCTGTGTGGAAGCATTTTGGAGAAATCCACCATGTTGTCTTGAGGGACCATCAGAGTTGAAAGGATCTTCCTGTGTCCTATTATGTAGATTTTAATGGTAGTATAAAAAGGACAAAAGTTCTTACTTTGGCCTTTGGTAGGTACTGTTTAAAAGTCTAAACAAAAGCTTTGACTAACCTTGCAACTAAGTGGAATCAGGCTGTCAGTGTTGATGTCCTCCTAAAATTTCATTAAACAGTATAGTTTTAAGGACAGGTTCAAAACCAGAAGCTGAGACATGGTCACAGATGGTGAGTCGTTATGTCTGGAAGCTTCATGTGTGGAATCTCTTGGTATAAAGGTCTATCTGTATTAGGAAAAATTCAGGCCAGAACAATTTAGTGAAATTTCGTGGCAGTGAAAACTCTGTGTAAAAATTAATAGATCCTTTTAACAAAAAGGGTGGAGGCATGTAGGCAAGAATAAATACAAATGCCTGCAAATAAGCATAGTGTGAGAACAGAAAGAAATTAAACTCTTCCTACTTAAGGAAGATACTGTTAGGAGATGGTATGTTGACACTCCTGTACAGAATCGGTGTACCCAGGCCAACTTGGGCTTGGAGGAGCAGTCCAGCCATAAAAGCAGGGGCAGATTTATCTTTTTTGACCCCCATCTCAACTGACTGTTTAATAATTGCTAGCTTAGCAAAATAAAGTAGTCCATGTGGAGTTCTCCTTTACTTGCAGCTGTTTGGAGGATGCAAAGTAAAGGAGGTAGCTCCAGGCCATGTTGTGTTACTGAAATATGACAAAACGGCAGAATGGCATTTGACATAAAGCATATAATGGCTGCTTAACTATCCCATGTAATAGATTTGGTGGGGACTAGTAGGAAAATCTGAGGAGGATCTGTGGGGACATGCGGGTTGTGGTTACACTGAATGTAGCACAAATGGTATGTATTGAGTAGTTCAAACTATTTCCCATATACCTAATTCAGTTGAGTCCTTTAAAACTTAACTTAGAAGTCTAGACTTAAAGTAAATTTAAAAAAATTAACTTCATTTTGTCCATGTGTGAATAAAACCAGTTACAGAAAACTGCACACAGTGATTCAATGGAATATTACCATGAATGTAGAGTACATCCAAGTAAATGTGCATTTTGTCCTGTATAGCTGCATTCACTTTGTCAGGCAGCCACAAAAATTATGTAGTCCCTTATGAGGTGTTCAGAAAAATGCCACAAAGATGAGGTTATGGCAAACATTATAGCTGGGATTTGGAGTTCAAAATCATTAGGGTTTTTTTGTTTTTTTTTTTTTTTTTTTGGTTTAGAGGACTGCTTTTTTATGAGCAACATTGATTATAACAGTTTGTGTTAATAAAATAGATAGACCTTAACAGAAAGGTGAGTGACTACTGAAACTGTAGGGACTACTTTGGCTTAAAATTTAGTGAAAGCTGTCCATGGAGTCAAGTTGAGATATTTTCTTTTACTGCTTAAACGAGGTTTTCTGTGAAGCAGTTGGTACTGACCATCCTCTACTCCTTTGAGTTAGTACTTTAATTCCAATGTACTTATTTACACTTCTCTACACACACACACACACACCCACCCATATTTCATGCTATTGGACCAGTGGTATTTCTCTTTATGCTATCTGTGAAAAGGTGGTCATGTTTTTTTTGGAGTGTGTGGTGAATTGTCAACACTCTAGACATTCTTCTAGAACTTTCCCCACAGTGGTTGGAATTGTTTATGTTCTTCAGTTTTGTAACTCTTGCAAACTTGCTATAGCATCTCCAGTGAAGTCTTGGAGCCAGCCATTGATAATTCTAACCTTGTGATTTCTTAATTGAGTCTCGTTAATGGTCATTCAGAATCTTCTGGGGAGTTTTGGATAACATACATTCATTTAACTCTGAGCAGAATTCAGCATATAAAAAATGTATCAGTGGAAGATACCTGAAGATGATTTCCAAGGGTGAGGACTTTTTAAGTGGAGAGTAGATCTTCATGCAGAATATCCAAACATGATGTAGACAAGTTGCCTTTTTGTGTGTTTATCAGGACACTGTACATTGTGTGCCAGAGGGATAAGGTGCTATAACAGGCACAAAAAGATCTGATTGGTTTCAAAAGTATTTGAATAGGTTTCTGGAGCAGCTGCCTGTGTTATTATTATTGTACCCTTAGTTTGCCAGTCATGGAATATTAAGCTTTTGATCTGCCTTTAAGTCCAGTTGATTGAAAGCCTGTTTTTCATGGAAATATTCCACAAGTGTCTTTGAGTGTTCTTATGCTTTCTGACTCAAAGGCAGCTATCCTGGACCACAAAGGCCAATTTTGGAAACATACTTAAGTCTCGTGACTTTTTCAGACAATTTCCTTCATTGTAGGGAAAAAAAAAAAAAAAAAAAAAAAAAAAAAAAAAAATAAAAAAAAACAATTTGNTAGAGAAATGTTCTATGCCATTTTCAGTCTTTATGGCTGTATGTTGTGTTTTTCATTTAAGTTTTAATTTTCAGAAGTTTCTGTGTGTAGGATAATGTGATCTTCAGAGTTCTGGCAGCTCTCTTGAATGCTGTAGGAAAAAAATGTCAAAACCAACTCCATTGTAGGGAAAAAAAAAAAAAAAGAAAAATAAAAAAACATATTAAAAAATGCTCTTTTGATCTGATGGAGGAGTTACGACTTCTGCAGTTACTGGTCAATAGTAAAGAAAATGAAGTAGAGAATGCAAGAACAGACAGAGCTCATACCACAGCGTTGAAGAAGGACGTGTATGTATTCTACACAGTTACTTTCCAGAGTTTTGGTAGATTGGAGATTACTGCACCACTTTAATGTAAAAGTGTGCAGCCCAACGAAGATGACATCCAGGAATCCATTGCACTTTACATTGGCTGAACAAGTTAGATCAGTTATTTCATCAGCACAGGTCCTTAAACTTTCCTGTTTTGTCTTCTGGACCCCACGTCAAGTCAGGACAAACTATTCTGAATAGTTACACTTCACTGTCTTTTTGGGTTTTTTTGGCTGGTAAAGCAGCCTGGGTAAAAGTTACTTTTCATTGCTGAAGTGGTTGGTGCTACTGCAGAAACACTTCAGTAAGAAGGAGAAAGGATTTGTCTGACAAGATCCCCATGAAATCAAATTTATTGACAACTTCTGTGATTCAGACCACATCTTTAGTGGTCTGAATGTTTAAAAACTAAATTTAAGGTGATGTGCTTGAAGTTTAAATCAGCTGCTTCTTGGCATCTGTAACTTCACCCTCTGGAAAAAAGAGAGGAACCTTGGTACCTGTGAAATGAATGGGGGGTATGTTAGCTAAAGTGTATAAACGGGAAAGAGGTCATATGTACTTCTGTACATACGGAAGTGCTACATAGGAGATGGGGAGAATCATACTGTGCTGTATAAACTATCAGTTTTTTTGTGGGTGTTTTTTTCTCCCCCACATCTCATAAACTTACCATTTCTTTGCTCAAGCTCACCTTCTTCAAGTGCTTTATAGGCATTTCTAGAGAATCATGACTAAAAGACAAGAAATAAGTAACTCAGAATTATTTCCGCTGTGGTTAGCTGGCTATGTTTTCATCTTGGAATTTAAAATATGCCAAATTCTTTACTCATCAGTTCTGTATGCAAACTAATCTCCAGCCATCCACCCCATTCGTACTGGCTTTATAGGTTGCCCTCTCAGTGTATCAGAGGAATGTAGGTGATGGGGTTCTGTGTTTGGGGGAGAGGCCAAGAGAAAGCTTCAGGTTCAGTTGTCACTCTGATTCTACAGTGGTGAAGATGTAACTACCCATTACTCAAAAATGTGTGTATGAATACGTTTTAGTATTGTATGCAGTGCCATGTTACCATTCTGTGGCTTTGTATTCTCTGATACATTATAGACCGGTGGTGGTGGTGCCAGTGTAGCTTTACTCTGTATGACTGTAACTGTCAAGCATAATTTAAATGGTTTGTTGCAATACTTTCTTATGTAAATAGCACTTCGTGTCTTGATTTGAAATGAGGTTTCCTCACCCACATTTGCCTGGAAATAGACAGGTGAAATACCTCCTCCCCCTTATCCTCCCAAGCCCATTATTCTGAGAAGTCCATTGACAGCAATTGTATGTGTTCAGCTCATCAGAAAGGAACATTTTTTGCTTATGCATCAGCTGGTGCTTGCAATGATTGCATGGGAGTTACTGTTCTGAAATCAGTTGGAGCTGCCACCTTGCAATTAATTAAAGCAATACTGAATTTTTGCAGGTTCCTTTAAAACATGCTGTTTCATGCTAGAGCAGCTTTCTGTTGGTTTGTTTATCTGTGGCATTCTGGCTGCCCTGCAAGGCAGAGGTTTTGATGAATTACTGGTGGTACTGTTTAAATTGCGGGCACCTGCTGAAGAAGGTGAAGTACAGCGTGTCACCTGTCTTCAGGAGCACTTCTAATGAGCTGAAATAGGATGAGAGTGACTGTATCAAGTAGGACTAACAGTGTTAGCGAAAAAGCTGTAATAATGACACTGGCAAGGTCAATTTTGTGAATTGAGGGGTTTTCTGCCCACTGGAATTTATAGTTTAAGGATGGTCACTTACATTGACAAGCAGAGGAGGTTAAGATTATGTTCTCTTTATTAAGCATATTGCACAGTTTTGCTTGTTTCCTTTAGTAGCTCAGTATGCCAACTGTCTGAAGTGTTTTCATGCATGCTGCTTTTTGCTCCTGGTCTGACTTTGCTCTAGTCCAGCTTATTCCTTGCCTTACATACTACTTTACAGATTACTGTCTCTAGGGCTCCCTGTATTATGACTTGATTTCTGACTACAGCTTCAGCTTGTCCACCTATTTGGTGTGTTTCTTAGTTTCTCTTTACAAACTCTTGGCCCTGCTTCTAACTATTTCTTGCACAGATCAACTTGGTACAGCCTTTGAATTTTCAGATTACTGTCTTATTTACTGTACATGAGAATACATGGTGAGACTAAGGATCTGTGCAGCCTTATGCTCTGTTTTGAAACATGAGTGTTAAAAAAAGAGTATGTTTTAACAGAGTGTATGAGGAAAGGCAAGTACAGAGCTAGCCTTTACTTGGTATGTACTTTTTCAGCTTCTTACTAAGGACGTGAGAGTTTCAATTTCACTTGATTGTTGGACTTCACCACTAAGGGTCTGGTAGTTTGTGTCCTGTAGGATCTTAAGTTGCTGTTTAATGCTGAGATTTCTGTCAGCTTTTTAGTCTGATCCTGATGGAAGTAAGGCTTAGCTTAATAGACAAAGTGCTTATATAAAGTTTTGATGTGCTCAGTTAAAATAGTGATGGCTTCATACATATTTGAAAGAAAGCTGACTGTTCAAAAGATGGAAGTTCTACAGGCTGCATGAAAATAGTGTCTGAACCAGGAGAAGAAAACCAAACTTGAGTTGAAGCCTGTTTTATATCATACAACTCAGCAGGCAGAACAAATCTGTAGGAAACCAAGCTTTGAGTTGTCTCTTCTTTCTAAGCATACTGTAATAGTTTTTCTTTGCATGTGGGTGTGTTGCTGTTTGTGGTATTGTCTATTTGTAAGAGAACGTGCAGTGTGTTGGAGTTTTTTTTTTTGGGGGGGGGGTGGCTTGGTAACACTACAGTAGCTTGCTTTTTGGGAAGGTTGTAAGAGTAAATCCCCCGGGTTAACAATGCTGGCCTGCCTGGTTTTCAGATACAGATTACATTAGCGGTTAGAGACTCCAGATTGGTGAGTTGTCTGTAGGGTTATGTTTTGGTCATACTGCCCTATGTAAAATCTATCTGCTTGCTTAATTTCATGCATTATAAAGAAGACTGCTTGCAGCATATCCTCAGATAAAGGATTCAGAGCTTTGGGATTATCTTGCGCAGTCCTTGGCCTGAAGTAACCTAAATTCCATCAGTTGGGCCTAATGTGAAAGAAACTTCAGGGTGAAGGCTGAGGATGTTTGAATCTTTTTTTGCTTTCTTTTACTTGGTAATGCTGGTTTTGCTACAGAATAGTAATTTGCAGTGGTAGGGGAATTCAGGACTAGCATCACTAAGAAAACAAGCATTTTGGGTATTAGGAAGAAAAATTCTTCACTGAAAGGATGGTCAGGCATTGGAAGAGGCTTCCCAGGAAAGTGATGGAATCACTGTCCCTGGAAGTGGATAAAACCTGCAGGTAAGGCTTTCAGTGATGTGATTTAGTGGTGTGCATGGCAGTCCTGGGATAAAGGTTGGACTTGAACATCTTTAAGGTCTTTTCCAACCTGGTTGATTCTGTGGTTCTATGAAACCAAGTATGATTTCTTTCACATATTTTATCCGTTGTCCTGTTTTTGGTTTGGTTTGGTTTGGTTTTTTTCTAGGTTTTTTATATGGTGGTTTTGGGTTGTTTTGTTTGGTTTTTTTTTTTGTTTTACCTTCCCATAGCAGAAACCCCAGCTGACCCATGATGATCTTTGCTCCCCTAGCAAGCATTGTTCTATGGATATCATATAAGAACCAGCATGTAGGGAAAAGTGCAAGAACATGGTAACTTTTCTCTGATACGCTGTCTCCTAAGCTTCAGCAGCTTGTGGAATAAAAGCAGTATTTCAGAGGCTGTCTGAACGTTTGGAACTTACTGTAAAGTGTAACAGATAGGTTTCACAGAACCATAGTAGGATTTTGATGAGTTGCTGGCTGAACTGCCAGTGAAGTAACACCAGAACCAGCAGCTTTTGCTGAGAAAAAGACTCTAATTTCTTACACTTTTTATTCTTCACACTTTAAGCGCTGCTGATCCATTAATGCAACAAGTCTATCCTTGACTAAAGAAGATTATGCAACTAATGTCACTGATGTGACACCGATGCAACTAATGTCATCCCGTGGTGGTTGGAAAAATGGAAGCTGTATTTTATATTTTTTTAAGCAAATAGAATAGTTAATTTAGTGACTCTTGAACCTTTGAATGTATTTACAAGACACAAAAATGATAAAAAGGTATTTGAAGACAACCTGCTTAAATAAAAGCATGAAGTAGTATACTTGAAGATGCTTCCCTTGTAGTGCTTTTTGACACAGTGAAAGAGTTGTATATGGTGTTTATTTTCTAAGTGGGCCTTGGTGTCCTTGTGACAGATTTGCATAGAGAGCATATTGTGGATTGATTTCTGATTCTTGTTCATGCTCGTTTTGTGTCTGGCTATATATATATAAGAGCTTTCTCACCGAGCCAAGATGAGTATGCCAGATATCTAGTATGAGGATGCAGGTGATGGCTTAGGAAATAAGCATGCTTTTCTTTTTGATTCCAAAAAGATAACTTAAGCTGTGTCTGGAGTATCTTTGGTGTATCTTCAGTGAATTTGAGCTGTCATAGAAGACAAAGGCTTTAAAGACAGCAGGAGTTTGATTCAGAGAGTGTGTTTTGGAAGCACCTCCATAGAGACATACTTTGCTGGGTTGGCAGTGTCTGTAGATTTTTGTGACTTTTGTGGTAGGAGGCAATGGCCTATAGTCAGGCACAGCTGATTTGTTGCAAAAAACTACGCATAATAGATACAATCATATTTTAAATTACCTGTGATGTATGTGTACTGGTCTGTTAAAACTTGAACAAGTAGAAATTGCCAGAATTATGAGAACGGTTTTCCTTACAGGAATTTATAAAGATGTCTCAATAAAACTGCAATAATTCAGCTGAGTATTTCAGTTTGCAGTGTATTATAGTAAAGTGGTTATGTACTTGTACCAAAAGATTTGTTCAGAGGACTACTGGGAGGGGAGGAAATATTTTTCAAACAAAGGGGAAATAAAGGCTGGTTTTGTTTTCCTTCCTCTTCAGCTCTAATCAGATACATCCGACCAGTGTTTGTGTCTCGGTCAGACCAGGATTCTCGCAGGAAAACCGTTGAAGAAATAAAGAGGCGTGCTCAGTCTGATGGTAAATGGCCACAGGTACTGTGTACTACTACTGTGTGACAGATAGAATTTGGTATTTCCAGGCTTTGGATATGCAGTTTACTTTTTAACTTGTGGGAGGCTTTAGATGGTTTGTGAGGGATATGATTTCCACACCCCCCTCCATCCTTTCTAGAAGATAGAAAATATTTACCTATACAAAACACTGGCTTCTCATTGCAGTATGTTTCAAGGGGACACTGGCTAGTAAGTACATGGACAAACATCTCTATTAAGTGATTCTAAACCTGCTGTTATATGGCGAGTTCTCTAAGAAGAAAATAGTCAGGTGCTCAGGAGAATACCTGGGGGAGTATTGTGTGTTCTTACCATTCTCAGGATTTTGGCATACTGTCATTTTTGGATATGTGATCCTGGCCAAGACAGCACAAGCAATTCAGATGTTCCAATAACTGGAATACATCTCTGTTAGCAATGCTTTCATCATGTGGTCCAAAATAAGTGGCTCAGAGTTATTTTGGATTTGAAGCATTCTTCCTGTGAATTTTTGAGATAAAGATACAGGATGACTGTCATAGCAACTGTCATACTGGACTACAGAAATACTGTAAACGGTATTAAAATTGTAAACAGTGTGACAAAAAGGTGATATGTAGCTTTCACATCATGGCTTTCAATAGATTTCAAAGCAGATAATCTTACTTACAGATGAAGAAACTGTGTTGCATAGCTGAAGTGACTTGCAGAATATCTATCAAGCTAGTACCAGAGTGGGCAATACAACTAGTAATGTTAATTCTAGTTCATTAGGTTGTCCCCTTGTAATGTGTATTTCCTTTAAATGTCTTTTTCTGTAACTTCTCAGAATTTCAGCAGTTCTTGGTTTTTTGCTGTCCAAAATTTTTTTTTTTTTTACAGTCTGCCCCCTGAATTCAGTTCAACTTGTCAGAATTCTGTTTGGGTGTTTCCAGCCTTTGTCATTCTGACATCTGTGCACATACCGAGTACTAAAGGCAAAAAGAAAATAAGTCTTCCTTTTCTTACTCTGTAAGCAGGTAGCTTGGCAAAAAGAATTTTGTTTCGGTGCAGAACAGAATATGCTGTTTTGAGCAGCACCAAAGTCTTTTGTGAAAGTTCTCTTGGACTCACAAGTGTTTCTGGCCACTGTCAGTGTTCCAATTGCATGGAATTATTATTGGAGGTCAAGAAAGAGGCAAAAACCATAGATAAAGAAAAATGCTTCCGCTATTAAGAAAGAACTTTGACTTCTTTGTTGAGCACAGTTTTTTTTAACTCTGAACTGTTTTGCTGTGAAACTTTTTTTACTGTACTCAGTTAATGTTAGCTTTGAAAAGATGTGTTTATAAATAAATCCACACTGAAATAGTTCTTAAAAGTCAATTTTTCTTTTACTTCAAGATAATGATATTCCCAGAGGGCACTTGCACAAACCGATCCTGTCTAATTACATTCAAGCCTGGTAGGTATGATACTCACTTTGCTGTTCTCTACAGAATGTTCTTGTATCTTCATTTTCTGAAATATCACTTGCATTGTAATTTTCTTGCTGTTGCAGAAGTTGAGTTAAAAATCTTGCAGTAGGGCAGAATGGGAATAGAAATTTTCTGATGCTAGGAAAGAATTGAGTTCCATTGTTGAGCAAAACAGATAATTCAGATTATGATTTTTTTCCTTGGCTTCTGAGATGTATATGAGCTGGAGGAGTAATGTTTCTTACTGGGATTTTGTTTGTGGTTGTCTTTTTTTCTTTCTCTTGCCCCCTCCATTTCCTATTTTGGGTCTGTCATGCAGCATTAAAATACGCTATAAAGCTTAAGGTATCAGTGTGTATCTATTTCAGGCTGCTGCAGCATTTGTTGCTGTGTTGTGTGTGGTTGATGCCTCTCACTCTTCTGCAGAGCTGCATTCTGGTGAAGAAGGCATAAGAATCTTGCCAGTATGCCACTGTTACAGAGGCTGTCATTTCTTACAATATTTTTTAACTTAACATTCACATTCTAAGCTCTTTCCAGTTAATCCTTTAGCTTATCATATTAGGAGAGGGTATAACTGTGAATGTTGTTGCAGGTGTAAACTGCAGTTGCAACAGGGAGACATTCCGATACTGTAGTGAACCACCAATGTTTAATGTAAACTTGACTTTATGTAGTAGGTAGGGAGATGGTGAATAAGGAGACTGCACTGATCAAGGCAGTTGTGAATGTGTTTATTGACTTTTCTGAGGTTTCTGCCTAGCTCATTGTGTTCTGGTCTTACTGTGTGTCTTGTATTTTGTGTTGTTTACAACTTGCGTATCACTATTAGAATATCATGCGATGAGTCAACTTTTTGATTCCTTGGACTGATTCATTTGGCTGAAGGAATTTTAGTATTGTCTCCTAAACAAATGTTCAAAAAGCTTTTCTTCCTCCCCACTCAGCTCTTGCCTGTTTTAGATGAACATGTGGTGCTTAGGAGAACGTCCTCTTCTTTTGCTTTTTACTCTCCCTCTCTATTTCTCTCCACCTGAATCCTGGCCATGCTTTGAAAAACAGCCTGAATCCTTCATTAAAGTCCAAATTTCAGACCTTCCCTCTGTGCCATAGACATTCCAGGCACCATATACTTTATGCCTCAATCTCCATTCTTCACCTCTACTCTTTCTTTCCTTTGGTCTAGTACATGCTGCTTTCTGCTGCTTGACTGTCTCACTTTTCCTACTGGAACCTGCTTCTGTATCCATTCAGCCTCTCAGAAATCCTTTGCCCAAAGATTTCTCACATCAGATTACTTCAGCTCTCTATTCAAGTAAATTCCATCACAATGCCTTTCCCCATTCTCCTCGTGTGGCCCACACTCCTTGCTCTTACTACAAAGTGTTTTGGTTTTGTACTTGTACAAGCTAGTCGTACATGGCAAGCTAGTCAAGTTTTGTTTCAATGGTGGTGGTGTCATCTGCCAATCAGATTTTGTCATCTTCAGATTCTTTCAAAAGTTGCTTAGGCTGTTGTTTTTGGAGACTGAATAGAAAGTACCACTGGGCCAAGAACCAAATCTCTGCAGGATCTCATTCAGACAACTTTAAAGATGTTTGTACTGCATTAACAATTGCTTCTTTTAGGTCTGGCCAGTTATTCTGTAAAGCAAATGTAATGCTAAGAATACAGTGTTACTTCCATTGTTTTTCTTTTTTTAATCAAAATATTAGGCATAACAGCAAATTGCCATGAATTATATAGTTTTGAGTGCAGCTGTCTTTAATTGTTTTCATGAGGAAAAGATGTTTAGAGGAATCTTGAGTGAGACTCCTGCCATGCTTACCCACTCTTTGTGCTAGAAACCAAGAAAATGGCACGTACAGATTGTGTACTACTTATTTATCAGAACTGTAACTTTCATATGCAATGAAGGGATATTAGGGTACAATAGTTGTAGTTCAATGCTTTCTATTAGATTTTTCTAACTAACTAGTGACAGAAGTTACATTAAGTTTGTTATTTCAGAGATGATAAATTTCCTATAAATTGATGTTGCTCAGCTGAAAATAGAAAGCTGCTTTTGAATAAGAAAGCTTAGGTGCTTCACCAATAAATGCTGTTGACCACATGGAATATATCAACTATCTTGCACGTGCTCATACGTTTTTTTTAATCATCTATCAAGCTGAATTTGGTACTGGGCTTTGACTTATGTACATGAGAAATAGTAAAAGTAGAGGTATAGGTACAGTAGAGGTATAGGTAGAAGATAAATTAGAAAATATAAGCAAGCATTCTATATTATTTATCAGCTGAAAAGATAGTAATGCATTGTCATTCTCCAGTGCTTGCTTTTTAGATTACTTTTAAGGCTACTTTCAGATCTTATTTTTTCCAATATCAACTCATTTCTGTGCATATCAGCTCATTAATGGTATAATTTTTTTCTTTGCTGCAATAAACTTTTGTACCAGAATGCACTGTAAAGTAATTGTATGAAATGTGCCTTCTAGGAGCGTTCATTCCTGGAGTTCCAGTACAGCCAGTGGTTTTACGTTATCCAAACAAACTGGTAAGTTCAGTTGGAAACATGGGGCATTTTCCTCTTAAGTACATTGGCACTTTTGTAATCTTTTAGGTAAATAGGTTTAGAAATTTGGAAATCATTAATGAATGCTTATTGGCTAAGCGTGCATTTGTTAAGCCTCTAGCAGTATAAATAATCTTAACTGAGACAGTTCAAATGTATCTGCTTTTATTAGGTTACTCCTAAACAGTGCTTTAAAAGTTACTCAGTTTGTTACAGGAAGTACTGTACAAGTGACAGAAACTGCCATTTGTCTTGTCTAGGATCTGTGTTCCCATGTGCTCCCTGTACTGTAGTGAGTGCTGAAGAGTTGATATTGTCTATTGCTGGATGATGCTTCTGCACCTCCTACCTGTGGGGGTGTTGGTCACAAATTAACGCAACTAGCTAAATGATAATAGAGTAATATGTTGAGGACTTCAGCACTTCCATAAGGTGTCTTCTTGTCCACGGTTTGCATTCACTGTGTGCTTGGCTAAGGAATGCTAGACATTGACTAATTTGCAGTAGTCCTTCAATATAAATCAGATTCGGGTAAAATGCAAATTATAACGTGTATTTAATAATATATAAATTGATTTTTACAAATGCTTGTAAAGATATAGACAAGCAAATTAAGACAAAGCTCACTTTACCAACCTGAAGAACAAGCCTACAGGAAAGCAGAGAAGAGCTTTATGTTGTGGTTGTTGATTTTTTTTTTTTTTTTGGTTTGGTTTGTTTGTTTGT
>NDXB01002617.1:65173-83516 GCA_002631895.1 Agapornis roseicollis
TTTTTTTTTTTTTTTTTTAGGCTTACAACTATTTGCAGTACATGATGCCTCTGGTCCTGTAGCAGTGTTTTTTTAGTAGTATGCTAGTATGTTGCCCCTCTTGATGCATGAGTGGAAAGAAATTACAAGGCTTAAAATGTTGTTTAGACATGAAATTCAAAATCTACTTCTGTTTAGCTAGTTTGGTAGCATTTTGCATATTGGATGCTTGACAGTTATTACCCATAATCTGATCAAAATAAATGTTCTAATGTTTCCATCCATAGGTTATACAGGAGTAATTTTGTGTTTCTTTTTTACACTGGTTATCTTTGTGTCTTTCCTTTGTTTGAGTTTTCTGTCAGAGTGCTGGTAATTATGAAAGGCTATCTACCTGTTTAAATATCACAGAGAGCCATTTTAAATGTATTTTTATATCCAGGTGTCTTCTACAGGTAACTCTGCTATTTGATAAGAGGTTTGGCAGTATCTCTTATGCAGCTTTGGTGTACCAGGGTTGACTGAGTATATAAAACAGCCAAGTTTGGCACTGTTCTCAGTATCTTCTTGCATCAAATAAAAATTATATGAAAGATATACTTCCACGCAGTTCAAAGAATTCATTGTCTAGATAAAAAAGTTTCCAAGTGTACTTAGAATGCTATCAAAGTGAGTTCTGTCCATAAGGATAAGCTAGTAGCTGTGATAAATATAAAAGGTATCTAAACTAAGTACAGAATATACCACTCCCATCTTCTGCTTGCTGCTTTTATTATAAAAATACTGGGTATTCTGGCAAGAGTCTCCTACAAAATAGGTCTGCCTCTTGCAGACCAGAATCCTGTTTTCTAATATGTAGCATTTATAGCCATCACCCCTGTTGAGTCCTCATGTTCTCAATGAGAAAAAGCATGCATGTCTGATGTGACATTCGCATTAGGAATTGCTGGTAACTATGTGGCTTATTTGAGTTTGTTTTATGACTGGACATTGTGACTATGTTTCCAGCATAGTGACTGCCGTGCGAAAATACCTGTTTGCTGTTCAGTGGTCTGCTGCCCAGGGCAGGTGGTTTTCTAGAGTTCACTTTTTGCCTTGTCTCATTTTGTACTGTTGCAATTTGGAGAGCCAAGTTGGATATGTGTAGTGCTGCGTTGTTACTCTAGGTAGCGTACCTAGTTTCAGGTGAGAGAAATTACCACCTATTACATTTCCAGAATGTTAGGATTTGTAAATGAAAGCTGCTTCTGGGGGAAAAAAACCAAACCCCGCAAGACTTCTACTTGTAGTATTACCAGAGACATCAAAATTGCCAGAAACAGTTTAACAGTAAAACTGAAGACATTAAAGTTCTAAAAGATCTCTGCATGGTGAAGTCTATTTTCATATATGGATGTTGATTGCTAGATATAAAACTGTTCCTTATAGTATTTTGGTTGACTTTAAAAATAATAGTTGAAAAGTCAAAATTTAAATTTTCATTAGTCTTTTATGATATTTCATACTCCCAAGTTGTTGATGTATCACATTCATCACATTTTTCACTTTTTATGGATGTGTTGCTTTCTTTCATTTTAATTGTGACAGCCTTTTGCTCTAAATGGTAACTGAAATATGCGTTTGACTTGATTTTTTTCAAGATCATGGCACATGCGATCACATAACTAACTCTCTAAAATGGTTCTTGATATTGGCACAGAGCTGAACTGGAGTAATTTCAGTAGGTTGACAGAAGTATGCCTCTGATCTCTCAGAAACCTGAATTTGCCAAGTCCTCTTTCTGTTAGTGACTTGCACTTCTTTTTCTTTTTCAGTTGGTCAAAAACATTAGCTGGAACTTGTTTTCAGGTTTTTTTGATCCTTCCTTCTACACTTAAATCTTGTCTCCCAGCATTGCAGTTTTTTTCTCCACACAGTTTCTTAGTCTTAAAAACGTGATGACCATTACTGTCATATTCCTTCTTGTCCCCTGTTATGTGCTCCTTTCCAGATCACTGTTCCCTTTTGTTATTTGCATCTTGTTCATTTCTTTTGCTGCTATTTGTCCTCTCTTAGCATACATGGTTCCTCTCAGTCATATGAAAGTGATGATATGATTCTTGGATCAGGCAGGTGAATAGATGATCTCTGTGAGTAAAGTCAACTGGAAAAATACTGTTTGAGGTAAGACACAAGGTCTTACTTATCCTGCTGCTCGTAACAGATGAGCAGTCATCCCCACAGGTCCCAGACACTTCGTGTTACAGCATGCTCATATCTGTTGCTGGAAGGCCCACGTATAGGGACACTTGAGGGACACCCTGTTGAGCAGGGTGGGTTAGGAAAATAGACATGGATAGTGCGTATCAAACAACATCATCTTAAATAACTTTCTTTTCCAAGGCTAACAACATTTGAAGAATCTTTAACTGTTTTCTAAATATAGATATTACATGTTTAAGAGGTAGATTACTAGGCTGATTCCTCTTGGGACTAAGAACTTCTGCAGAGGGCATTGAAGTTTCCATGAAAACCTTTTAATCATATGTCACCAGTTATCTATAATGTAACAAAAGTTTAAAGTGCAGTAATTAATTGTGACTGTCATCCCTCTTTTCCTAGGATACAATCACATGGACATGGCAAGGGCCAGGAGCGTAAGTGGTTTGTGGTTTATTGCTTGCATCACTATCACTTTCCTTCATTAGTTCATGTTTACATGATTTACAGGCATGTATAGTTGAGTAGTAATTCTAGTTACTGGTTTATTCTTTGGGATAAATTTATATCTTTTATCTAATATTCCCTAATTATTATCATATTCAGAGGAATGCAGGTATAAACAGTCTACTACTATGATTTTAATGGTTTGCAGAATGGATTTTAGGTTTTTATTTCAGATTTCTTTAGCCAACTACCAGAAGTAAAACAACTTTCTTGTGCTTTATGTATTTTATTGCCTGCAAATCAGTTTGGTGTGTTTCTGTATAAAATTTATATGGCTATTGTTTGAAATTGGTGTAGTCCTATGGAAACAGTCAAGCTACTCAGGGAATTTGAAGATACTTTTTCCATTATGTTGTCTGAATGTAACTTGATTTTTTAAAAACATAATGTTATTCTAGAGGTTCTTAGCGAGCTCCTGTAATGTAAAATACGAAATGAAGCAATTCTTGCTTGTTTAAAAAAAATAGTTCATTTTCATGTTGCGGTTGGAGTTGAAGTTCTGAAATCTTTAGATGAAGATCAAACCAAGAAATTTTGAACCCTAAGTAAATGGGAGTTAAATTCTATGGTTAATGGCTTACCATTAGCCTCTTCCTGGAGAAATGTTGTTTTGAATGTCCCACATGAAATCCTATAGTTGAGTACTAATGAGGAAATTTAGCCAAGATTCATATGGCTTAGAATTTTGCTAATTAATTTTGCATCTTCAGGTGGACTGGTAACCAGGTCTAATTAAGGACGTGTCTACATTAAGGTGAACAGAGGGCTGGAGCACCTCTCCTGTGAAGACAGGCTGAGAGAGTTGGTGTTGTTCAGCCTGGATAAGTGAAGGCTCAGTAGAGACCTTAGAGCAGCCTCCAGTACCTAAAGGAGGCCGACAAGAAATCTCAAGAGGGGCTTTTTACAAGGGCCTGTAGTGATAGGACAGGAGGGAGTAGCTTTAAATTGAAAGTGGGGAGTTTTATATGAGACACTAGGAAGAAATTCTTCACTATGAGGGTGGTGATGCACTGGCACAGGCAGTCAAGAGAAGCTGTGGCTTCCCTACCCCTGGCAGTGTTCAAGGCCAGGTTGAACAGGGCTTGGAGCAATCTGGTGTAGTGGAAGGTGTCCCTGCCCATATCAGAAGGGTTGGAACTGGGTAAACTTTAAGGTTATTTCCAACCCAAACCATTCTGTGATTTGGAAACCTGAGGAGATCATTGATCACTTCCAAAGGTTCAACTTTCAATTAAATCATCACATTGGAAATAGATGAATCCATGATAGCGTCCAAAGTAGGTACTACAGTATTTGCTGCATGTTCTGTTCTCTCCTCTGTGAGCTCCTACCTCTTCCCTTGCATTTGCATTGCAGTTCATCTAGCAAATTAACTCAGCCAGAGGGGAGAAAGGTGAATAGCTTTTGTCCAGCTTAGTGTCCTACCTGAGGAGTCAAGAACACAAAGAGAAGGAAGAGGGAAGGAAATTGTAGGTTTGTTGCCTAAGATCACTTTAATATATGAAACACTCGGAAGTGCTGACCTCTGTTAATGAAGTTAAATTAAATTAAGAATCTGAGGCAGTGTGTGATGTTATGCAAATTTACTGGGTCAGTTTATATTACAGCTTTACTTAATTAGGATTAATTCTCCTGAGTGACCTAAAATGTATTTCTGATGTCTTGACAGAAAATACTGTTAAGACTGATGCAGTCTTCACTTCCTCAGCAAATGCCTCTCTTCCTCTGTCACAGTGTTAACCAAAATTTAAGCAGGGAATGTTGCTGTATCCAGGAGTATTCTGTTTCTTCAGAAGTGGTGTAGCCTAGAAAATGGATTGAGAACTTGTCACGTGGCAGCTTAAGTCACTTTCTTCCACTTATGGAAAGTAATGTTTTTGACAGATTGACTGTGACTCCACTGTGAAAACACAGATTGACTATAGCATACAACTTACATTTATTTCTTTTTTTTCCTGCATTGGACTTGAGTTTAATACAGGTTCTGTCAGTTTTTAAATTGATACTTAAATTTTAAGGTTTAACCTTTGAGGATTACAGAAGTTGACAGAAGACTTCACTTGTAACTTACTGGGGTTTTTTAATGTTCTTGGACAAGGGTGTAGAAACCACACTTACACGTTTCCTGTCAGTGATGTAAACTTCCAATCACAAGTTCCACACTTGTTTTTGTCCCTTTGCTTTGCTTTAATGTTTTGGAAGTTCAGTGGGAATCAAGGGAGAAAAAACATGTTGCAGCCGTGAATAAGCTGGTAGCAAAATGAATAGGGTATTGCTTCTAGGAACTGCACTTTATCTACTTAAGAGGATTTGACCAGCCCTCACCTCATAATGATTGACTGCTGTAACTACCCATATACTGTATAAACTGTTGCTGCTAACACAGCTCCCTGAATTAGGTTTGCTAAATCCTTTCCTGGATTTGATTCTTACTGCTTTCTAAGGTCAAGTTGATCCCAGTTATTTGTGACTTAGGCTACTAAGACACGTGTACTGCATTTCATGAACTTTGGTTCCAAACCAAGGTGACAAGTAATTGTAATTAATCTTGCCAACTCAGGGGGGTTGGAACTAGATGATCTTATGGTCCTTTCCAATCCTAACTATTCTATGATTCTATGCTGAATACAACATTTTCCTGATACGCGCTTACTCTTTCTGTACACACTAAACATACATCATCTCTTACTGGATGTATTGGTACCTGTATATCATATTAGTGTTTGAATATCTTTTAAGACGCAACTTCAGTGCAAAATGCTTTGGATCCACCTTACAGAATGTCATGGATAAAAGTACTCTCAAATGCTTTTTCTGTTAATTTTATCTAAACATGATCATATTCTAGTTGAAGACTAATGTGCTACTGTTTTGATACCTGTACATGTTTTTCCTCAGTCATTTTCCTGTTTTGTTTTTTTCTTTCTAGGTTAGAAATTCTATGGCTCACTTTGTGTCAGTTGCACAATTCTGTGGAAATTGAGGTCAGTAAAAAAACCCCAGTGTATTTTGAGCAGTATTGGAATACATAGTATTATACTTACTTCTGCTGTAAGAAGTTTGTATTCAAACTTTGTATGTATGTCTGTACAAACAGGCTAAATGGCTTCTGTACCTGAAAATGTAGCCTAAAAAATGCAATAAAGCTTGGCTTAAGACTTTACTTATTAATTTAAATTGACAGATTTCTGACTCTGTTTAGAGCTTTTCCTAAACAATCCTCTTGTCTTTTACTGGCCTGATTTCTTTTACACCTAGCATACCAACTGTGTAATTTAGATATCCAAGTGTCTGAATGCTGGATATGAATTAATGACTATTTCCTAGAGAAAATTAATTGTAGGTATATTTTTTTATAGGCCAGATAAATTATTTAATGTGCTGGGCTAATTTTTTTTTATTAGGCTGCACTGTTCAGAATGTGAAATTGGAAAACAGAAAACCGATGTCTATTCTTATCTTTGTTTGAGGAAAACACTTTGTGATCCTAAGGCTGAGGACTAGTGAAGATACGTAGCCAATTAAATAGTTTTAAATTGCTGTCCTGTGCATTTTACAGAAAGCAGTTGCATTCTTTTGAAGTGTGGTGTTTTAAAAGTGGTACATAAAATGTTTGACAGATGTTTGGCGTTTTTTCTAATAATGAAGCAGCTGTTTATCTCTGACTGATGGAACTGACGGCAGGGTAAATTAGTCAGAAGAACTATTACATATTTACGTACACATACATGTTAGCGTAGTGACATATAAGACATGCCAGTCACAGTATTTATCACAGCAGTGTGCTCTTTGTTTATTTGTGCTATGAATTCTTCTCAAAAATAATGAATTCACAAAATAGCAGCCAATGAATAGTTGTATCTGTTGCAGAAATCTATGCTTTATCGCTTTAGTCATATATTTCTAGCTATCAATAGTTTATATATTTATAAAAAAAAAAATCCAAAATAGTGGCCTGTTTTTGACAGAAGGGCCAGTGAGTACCTGCCTGACACAGATGATTGGTAGGATTTTTACTGTCTCTCAGGATCTTGGTTTTCTGCCCTAAGCAAGTAAAATGGGCTCTTTTACTCAGAAGTGAACACTGCTGAGCTGTCTTGATTTTTGAGGCAGCAGCTGCTAGCAGATGCTGAAGTTCTGTAGCTCAAACGTATCTTGCATAAGGACAAGTTATGATCTTTGGTAGTCTTTAAAAACAAAACAAAACAAACCAACCAAAAACTAGTGGCTGTCTGAAATACTCCACACTAAAAAGCAGCAGCTTTCAGAATGTAGAGGAGCAGAGCTGTTTGTAAGGCTGCTTGCAAGTATGAGGCAGAGTACTTTGAGAGCTCTTTGTGGAGTCTGGTTTTATAAGGAAGTGCGGGAGATCTAGGAATGTAGAAGAAAAATTAGTTGTTCTGTGTTCAATGTAATGTTTTTCTACTGGTCCCCAAAGCTTGTTGGCTTTTATTCCTGCTTTGTTCCATCAGTACAGGGTTACTGGCAAATGCCAGCCAGCCTTGGTGCCAGAATTACTGCAGAAGATCCAATAACTCAGGGATGCGTAGAGCAAGACAGCACAGTTTCAGTAAGGACAGGTAGTAAGGTCTAAAAGCCAGCAATTAGGATCTGAAGTTTATTAGTCTGGGCTTCTCTGCATGTAATTTATGTTCTGTCACACCATACGCATCATCCCGCATGTTTATTGAGAAGCAAGCATCTGTATAGTATTCATAATTGATTGTTATAAATATTGGCCCACCCATCCTTCCATCCTGTACTTGGAACTGGCATGCAAGCAATCCTGTGAAGAAAGACTATATGATCATCTGCAAGTGCAGTGTGTTTTGGCTCCTGCTAGTTTGTTTTGCTGGCCTATCAGCTTCAGCGTTTGTACATCCATCAGTACATGGCAGCTGAGAGTTTTTCTCTTAGGTTTGTTAGTGGTGCTGAAATGATCATGCTATTTCTGTCTAGTTAGACAGAGACATGTAGCACCTCTGAAATCACCTCCTGTTCAACCTTGTCCTGTGTTTGGATGAATGACTTGATAGCAATTTGTCACTGAAATAGAACAGGGCTTGGAAGTTGAAGGAATAATCTTTCCATATATGTTAGCTTCACAATCTTTGTCATCTTATATATTGCATCACATCAGGCTGGCTACCTGCTTGAACACCTAGAAGTCATGTTTTCAGTTGCAGTGGTGCATGGAGGGAAAACCATAGCAAAACCCAAAATAAAGATTTGTCCATTGTTGTATACTTCTAAGACAGAGTTAGACAAATGGCAACGTTGTGGGTGCTGCTGTGATTCTGAAAATACAGTTAACTCCGTAGTTACTGAGAAGCATTTGTTTAAATGATAAAATTTGTATTTATTCTCCAGTTGTTATTTTCTTTTTTAAAGACCAGTGTAAAATTTATGGATCACAATTCCTATGTCATATTCATATGTTAATACATCGAATGCAACTAAGCTCATTATAACTTTAGTTTCTACTTCAGAGGCTTTCCACAGGATTATGAACATCTTGTTCACTTAGTGTATAAATTATATCATTGCACTGCACCATTAAGGGGATTTTCTGTCTCCTACTGAGCAGGAATGGGAATTGGAGTGATCCCTTCTTGTTCGTTCTATCTGAGAAGTCAGCTACTTGGCAGAAATGGCATGATTTGAGGGATTTTGTAGGCAAGTCTGGCCATGGTATTGGGGCGTGTACCATATTTCAATGAACACTTCAAAACATAGCCAAAAGCTAAAGGCCTTTTAATACAGGCTACCACATTTTGAACACTGCCTCTTCTGTTGCAGGTCTCCAGCAGTTCTGGTTCAATATTCCCCTTCCAACTTCAACTATTCTGTGACTGTGTGGCCATCTGCATTTATTTAGAGATTTTCTTTCAAGTGAGCATTAATAACCAGTGTCCAATTTGAAGGAGAAATTTTTCAAACAGTAGAAAATAAGAACATTTCCAATGTGTTCATTAAACAATTGTATATGATTTCAAAATGTGCAAGGAAAGGGAACAGTAATACCTGATGTCCTGAGAATTTGAACTCTTAATATTTAAGCTATAGAACAATGTGCTATATAGAGATTGTTTAACGTGTTAAATGATCTTGGTATAATTCAGTTCTCTGTATGCAGTTTCTGCCTGTGTATATTCCTTCAGAAGAAGAAAGAAAAAATCCAGTGTTGTATGCCAATAACGTCAGACGTGTAATGGCAGAGTAAGTATGCTGTAATATGGAATAAAAATAGATGTGTGATTTTAATTTTAGGATCAAGAAAATGTGAAACCCAGTCAGTGTAGTTTCCTGCTTGCAAAGAAGCTATAGTCTGCAGTAGCGCATACAAAACTTTTTATATAGCAGTTGCTTTCCTCTCTGAGGAGGCTAGGGAGCCACAAATACAACAGGAATTGTAGGAGTTGGTATTGGAGTTTTGTTTGTTTTTTAACATGTCTTCATATAACAAACCAGTTCTACTTGTTGCTTTAGGTCTAGGGAGAGAGCTCTAGTTGAATTTTATGAAAGTTAATATAACTGAATTTCATGGTGTTGAGGTTGCATTTCAAGCTATGCTTTTCGTATTTTCCATGAGGTTAAGAGTAGTTTTCTGTATTCATTGTTATCCTGTGGTTATTTCAAATAGTAAAGCACAGGAAAGCTGCTTCTATTGGAAATAGATCATTGATACGATGCAAACTAATTAAATTGAAGGTTAACATGACAACACCTACAACACTTGTCTGTAATGTTCTCATGTTGTATTTTTTTATGAATGTCTCTTATTCATTAATTTTGTCCTCTTAGTATATCTTCCATTAGTCAGTAGATGTTCTTTTCAGTATTTCCAGAGAAACCCTCAGGTCTGTGACCATTAATAACTCTTGAAGGATTTAGGAATCTTTCTAATCCTAATTTTGAAACAGTGTGTGAAATCTTGATTTCTCTGTGTAACTACTCTTCTATTTCTGAGTTACCAGTTTCAACCAAAGGCCAATTTGTAGATAGGAACTGATAATACTTCTCAAGTTTATAAGCACAACTCAGCTCTGTGAATTTCCTTGAGTATGTTGAGCCTGTAATATAACAATAAATCAATATTCAATCCACTGTATGAAAGGACATTTCTCATAAAATAAAAAAAAAGCATTTCTGTAAATCAGCCTGTCTTAGGGTTGCAGTGGCCTCAAAGACTTTTATAGTTAATTTTAGACAGTCACCTGCCACTCCATAATAGTGTTGTCCTTAAACTTTGGGTTCTTAAGCCTTCATTCGGAACTGTAATCCAATCAGATGGTAGGGATTGTGTAGTATAAGGAGACATTTTGAAAGCCTACAGAAGTTTAAAACAACCAGCATGTTTGAAAGCCTTCCCTCCTATGTGTGCACAGGAGAAGAGACATGATTTTTCTCCTGCATTTGTTTCTCCCTCCTACCTCTGAAAAATCAGGCATTTGGAGTAACAGAAACGGGATGCAGGTCTAAAGGGAGGACTGTCAGGATAGGGGGGTAGCAAATATGGCTTGCTTTGAGATGAAGAAGGGCTGTAGATGCTGCATTGATATAAAAGTAGATGTGTATCAAAGTTCAGAAGTTAACATGTAGAAGATGAATAAAACAGAATGTATATTGTGGATTACTTTAAACCAGTTAAAATACCATAGCCAAACATAGCCAAAACTTATTCTGACTACTTCCAGATGCTTACTTGTAGTGGTAGTTCTCCAGGCTCTCCCAGTTCATTCATGTGGCTCTTGGCTAGCTCAGATGCTGTCAGTCTGTTACTGCTGGAGCTGTAGCAATTGGTTCTGGCACCTCAGGTGTTACTTGATGCTAGAATTGTGCTATGCATTGCTGAATAAAGGGCAGCATTACTGCTTCTGTTAGATTTGTCTTTTCCGGAAGATTGAATTCGCAGTGGGGTGGTTGATCAGTGGCAGTGTACCATTTTGGATCTGTTTAGATGTCTGCTTTCCCCTTCCTCCCAGTCGTATTCTTCTGGAAGAGTCTAATCCTACTGGATATTTTACAGCAGCAGAGGTGGCAGTCACGAATAATAAAGTATTTCTGAGTCTAGAACCAGTGTTGCAGCAAAACCTTATGTCTTGCCGCTGATTTCAAGGAGAATTGATAGAACTTGCTGAGTTGAGATGATTTTGAGTCATGAAATCTGTTTGCCTTCATAATTTTGTTTTGTGAGCAGCTTCTCTTAAATACTGAAGAAAGCACAGGATGCCTGAGTCTTACGTTGCTGCTGTTTGTTGGCTCTATTGGAGAATTTTTAGGTCAGCCTTATTTGTTTAGCTTCTCTGTGGGCAGTCACAGGTGGGAGTGATGGGGTCGCAGAAAATGAATTTATGGCTCGCAACTTCTGCAAACCTTTCAGTTGCAGTAACGGCTGTTCACTTGCTACAGTGCTTACTTATGGTGATGTGATTCCTTTTGTTCCAGTCCTTCTGGAGGATGAGCAAGATCCAAGCCTTAAAAGCTTTACAGCATCTATAAAAATCTAGTTTCTTTCTAAAAGGGTTTCTTAATCTCACCTGTGCAATCCACAGTATTTTAATGTCTGTGATCGTCAACATTTTTTCTCACTGACATGTAGTTAAAAAGTTAGAATCATGTGCAGTCTTGTTACTGCTGCTCAGCTCACTGTTTATTCTGTTTTGGGGATTATCTATATAATCGGAACTGATATTACTCATTCAGGGTAGCTGCTGCTATTGAGTAGTTACTCAAGGCTTGTCTTCCTTTGGATCATTTTCTTGTTCTGTGCAAAAGGTATGTGCTGGTTATGTTAATCTGCTGTTTAAAATATGGCCCCCTACTTCCTATCAATATACCCTGTATTTGATTTTCTCATACAACCTAATTTGTTGGAGTGAGTCTGTCTTGTTTGGTCTTTCTGGGCTTGTTCCGATTACTACTCTGTTCAGTTTATGTCCATCTCATTCTCAGCATGCTATCAAGAATTGTGTTGAGTCATTTTCAAATCACTGAAAATGTTGAGTGCTTTTAAATACAGCAATAGTCCTTTCAGGTTCTCTCTTTAAGGCAAATGAAATTTTGTGGTATCTTGAGTTTTAATTCACTTTGTTCTTTTTCTGTAAGGAATTTCGGAACCCACCATGCTGGTAGGTCACGCCATGTCGATAAATGTTATGTTGGCTCACTTTTGTAAGTTTTACTTAAAACTGCAAAATCAGCGTTTTGGTCTTCATGTGTGTGAGCTGTTATCACCTTAACATTGATGGGATTAAACATGGATTATTGTGATCTGTTGATTGATTTCAGCACTTACTGTTTCTTCTAGGTTATTTTCCAGTTAAAATTTATTGGAACTACAGTAGTGTTATAAATTTGTCACTGTGTAGGCCTGGGGCTTCAATCCCTGATTTTCTAGATATAGGAGGGACAAATGATCTGACCTTGCCATCACAAGTATTTATTTATAAAAATCTCTCATTGATAAAGGAAGCATCTCTACCACTGTTAAAGCATTGGAAAGTACATAATTTTATCCATGAGACATGTAATCTTAATTGTTTTCTTATGTATTTATTACCTATGACAGCTTTTTCTGCCTCTCAGCAATTTTACTATCCTCAGCTAGTAATGAGTTTTGCCACTCTTCATATTTATTTCTTTTTAAAGAGAAAGAAGGTTCCTCTTCCAGTGCCATTTTGCAAAACAAAATTTGTTACCTTACTGTGCATTAGAGATCAAATATATTCAAAAGGAGTATGTCAGTTGCTCAGCTTTTAGTTAGTTGCATGTACTTAGCACTGTTCATTTTGTATACAAATAAGACAGTGGTAGTGCAGGCAGCTAAGTGAAAATCTGCACTGTAGGCTTTTTTGTGCAAGTCTGAAGTAACCTCACCCATAATTAGAGGTAAGCTGCTTAGGTAATTATACACAGGCCTGTTGGTCACTTAATAACATGTAAGCACAATTTTTTTGCTTCTGTTTTAGTTTCTCTTAGAGACTATCTTCAAAATAGGGAAGAATATGGTTTGGATTGTACAGTTCAGGAAAAAATACAGTTAAAATATTGCAACTTTGTTCGGTTTTTTTAATGCATGTTTCAAATGTTTAGACTGGAACCTGATGGAAGCTGGACATCTTTACCCCTTTGTTTTTCAAAACTGTAAGCACCTCAGCTGGAGTTCTGTCAGCATCTCTGATTTGAGCATTTCGTTTCTCTGCTCTTTCTGGTATTAGAACTTGGCATAACTACATAGGCAACACTAGCCAGGAGTTTTGAGTTTCTTTTGTGGTGAGCCCAGAAAGGCAGACTTCCTGTGGAAATACCAAAATGTCATAGCCTGGTTTGCATTTTTCTGATAACTTTGTTTTTCTTCTCCATTTACACAAACATTTAAATATATGCTTTTATAATTACAGTATATGCTCAAATCAATTAAAGTGCAGTGTGTTAGACATGGAACTTCAAAACATCTGGTTTATGTTTTCTCTGTCCAGTCCTTGCCAAGATCATTTCCCCTTTTTGGAGCATGTCATACTGTTAAAAGCAGTAACTCTTTATCAGTTTGACAAATGAACATTATGTTTTTGTTTATGTTTCTCAAAAGAGAAATGAATCCTTTTTTCCCAGCATGCTGGTGAAGGCAAAAGTTATTACAAATAGCCTCCTGTGTCCATCTTCTGTCATCTTCTGTTTAAGTCAAAATCAGGTCTTTTTTCTTGCAGGCTCTGACAGTATCAGAATGTGATCTCGGTCACTGTATGTGACATGGTAGTGCCAGCTGCTGCAGAATAGCCTTGAAGATGTGGATTTTCAGTAGCATACTGGTCTGTCTCATGGCTATTTGTTGTAATTTTGGTGGCCAGTTAGGTTTAGCTTTGGAAAAACCACTGCGCTCTGTGCCAATGCTTTCTGGTGATTTTGGTCATACCATCAAAGGCATGAGGATCAATATAAGTGCAATTACTGAAGTGCTGGACTTAAAGAACATCCATTTGTTTAAGTTTCAGGGTGTATATGAAAATGGAGATGAGAACCACATTGTGCAGTCTTTGTGAAGGCTGTAAGTGTGGCAGTTAGGCAAGCATAGGTACTAAACGGGGTTAACCCTTTGCGGCTTCTTGCTAAGTTCATTCTCTCAAGGAAGACATAACTTTTTAAAGTTAAGTACTATTTTGCAGCAGTCTGGTTTGAACTGCAGTATTGAATGCTGGCAACACAAAGAGCTTGCTTCATTTTTACTCCTTGAAGATTTGTGATGTACAGAACTCCAAGACCAACATCACAGAATCCATTTTCTTAACACAATGGATTAATGTAGCTGTTAACAGCTTCGTTTTCTGTCTGAAAAGTAAACCATCATGAGAAGACTGTATTCTTGATGTGAACTCCAGACTCTGAGACCTGGATCTTTGTTTGCTTGGAGAATGTAGAAGTAATTCTGGAAGAGTAAAGGGGCTGTTTACCCTGTCCTTCCAAAACTAAATAGCTGAAAGCTCTTCAGCTTTGTGAAAGAAGAAAAAGAAATTAAAAAGTAGAGGGTTGTTGTGAAGGTCAGTGAAATCATGATGTTCTAGAAATGCATAGTAAGGAGAGAGGAAACATTCAGCAGTAGATAACTGAATGTAAATGGAAATACCCTTGAAAACATGTACATAATTGAAGGATTCACTATTAGATGCATTAAAGGAATTAATCAGAGATGGGATAGATTGTAAAAAATTTGGTCCATCAGTGATTCTACAATACAGTGGTACAAATATTCTCTGTTTCAGGAAGTTGCCATACAGATGACTATTGGAAACTTGGGTTATTTTGTCAGAGAATCACAGAATATTTAGGGTTGGAAAGGACCTTAAGACCATCTAGTTCCGACCCCCTTGCCATGGGCAGGGACACCTTACACTAGACCATGTCACCTAAGGCTCTGTTCTGCCTGGCCTTGAACACTGCCAGGAACGGAGCACTCACGACTTCTTTGGGCAACCCATTCCAGTGCCTCACCACCCTCACAGTAAAGAACTTCCGCCTTTTGTCCAATCTAAACCTCCTCTGTTTAAGTTTGAACCCATTACCCCTTGTCCTGTCACTACAGTCCCTAATGAAGAGTCCCTCCCCAGCATCCCTATAGGCCCCCTTCAGATATTTGAAGACTGCTATGAGGTCACCATGCAGCCTTCTCTTCCCCAGGCTGAACAGCCCCAACTCTCTCAGCCTGTCTTCACAGAGGAAGTGCTCCAGTCCCCTGATCATCCTCATGGCCCTCCACCGTGTCTTTTTCGAAAATGTCTGATAGTGAAGTAGAATACCAAGTTTGACAGCCTTTTAATGTGTTCCGTACCCTGAACTGATGACACCTGGTTTAAAGGAGGTTTGGTTTGGTTTTTTTGTGAGCAGCCTGTGGAATATTTTCTAGATTAGTTTGCAGATCTGCTCACTAACAGTGTAAAACGTTTTATAAATGTTTTTTGTTGAAGCATAGATTCAGAATGTCACAGTGTTGCCTGTACTATTTTCTCTTGCTTTGTATAGTATTACAGCAGTCACATTCTGTTTTATGATCAGAATTTTGTATGCATTGTGGATTGGTATGCAGAATATGAGAACGTTGATCATTTATTTTTATATTGTGACTGCACAAGTGTTAGACATAGGGAGTTGTTTGGTGTGAGAAGTCAGGCTGTAACAAGTACAACTGTTGTGTGTGACAGATTGAGTATGCAGGAGGCTTTTGGGTTTTTGTTGGGTTTTGATTTGATTTTATGTTTTTGAAGTGACGTCCTGACTTTGGAATTTCATGTAGTGTGGTACCATGGAAGGTAACTAGCCAGCATGTCAGGGAAGGTAGGGAAGGCAAAAAGTCTCAAGCCATGTCAAGACAGATAAATATTACTGAGCAGTGAAAAGGCTAGGCTTGGGTTAACTGACTGAAAGGAGGAACAATATGAAGAAAACAGGAAAGAAGTGCTTGTAAATGAAGAGATGGGAAAAGCTGTTATGTTCCTAGTTTATTAAAAGCATTGGGTTGCACTTGCAATTTGCATCTCAAATTAAAATGATTTTTTTCTCTAGCAGTTGAACTGAAGTAGGGAAAGATTGCCCTTGAGATAAGTTGGTTGCAGTTGCACTCAGGCTTTACAGTGAACTCGTAGTACACCAGTCTTCTTTCTAAGAAACTGAAAAATTAACAAGTGTTAGGACAAATAATGAACTTCAGATGTTCCCCAGCTTCAGTTTCTTCAATATCTTCGCTGAAATCTAGGTCATTTTGTGTAAAACTGGTAGCCCTATGCAGCTTCTGATCTATCATCTGAAGAGCCCATTGAACTCTTTAATTTATCTGGCTTTGGTTGACAGCACTTTACTGTGAGCAAAAGTTTTCTCCCCCTTCTTTGGGGATTTTGAAAGTTTGGATGCATATAGAAACACACTGTTCCAATTTATTTTGATTTTTTTTTTTTTTTTTGGAAGTCCAAAGGCTTGGAAAATTACCATCAGTGAGCAAGGGAAGATGCTTTTAACCTTCTCAAACCTGTTTTGTGTGACACCAGGCATGCATGTAGGCAGCCATTAATTGTAGTGGGAATTTTTCTGTACTGATAAGCACTTGAAGTCTGCTCCAAATACATCTCATTCTAGAAGGGTTGCAAAGAGCTGTAAAAAGATGAAGTTTGTTTTTTTCCCTTTATGGTTTGCCCGAGTCTAAGATGATCCCTGCTTTTGTGTGGAATTTGTTCTCTATCATAAGCTTGGGTTTGACTGTTTGTTGGGGTTGGTTTGTGAGTTTGTTGTTAATTTGTGTTTGGCTAGGCTCCTTCAACATGTGTGGGGAATATTATTTTGGATAAGTTACTTAAATGTGGCATTGGTTCTGGGATGACAGTCAGTCAGGATTCTGCCCTCCCCCCTTAGGTTGAGCACCCTGATCTTTCTTAGTCATCTTGCTTTTGATGTGTTTGAAAAGCTTCTAGCTTTTAGTTCCAACAAGTTACTGTTTCTTGCTTTGCCTTGCCACCTTATGGCTGTGTTTTAACTTGTCTGTTTTCCTTGAGAGAACATGTGGAGTTTGTTTAAAAAAGGGAGGTCTTTTGTTCTAATTGCCACCTTTAATCAGCTGCTGAATCTTACTGGGGTTTTTTTTGCCCTTTCAGGATCTTCTTTTAAGTGTCTTGCCACTTCTCCTTTTGTACCACAAATGAACACATTTATCCTTTCAGTTTCTTGTTTTAACTTATTTTTAACCAGTTTCCCCTCTTCTCTGTAGTTGCCTTAGGCTTCGGCTGATCACCATTAGGTTCCTGTATTTCTGTTATGTGCTATGCCTTAAAATCTAATGAAATCTAGTGTAATGTGCCTGACTGGACAAGATCTTTAGTTGTTACCACATTCTTTAAGCCACTGGTGGTGGAAGACCTTATAGTGTGTCCTTGCTGCCCTAGGAGTTCAGCTACTTCACTAACAGTTTACAGGTAACTTTATAAGGATGATCTAGTCCACACAGAGTACAAAAAGGACTAGGAAGTAATCTTAAGTGGCAGGATAGATGCTTCTTGTTTCATCCACCCCTTTTTCCAAAGAAAATTAGTATTATACAACACAAAATCAATGATGTCATATTGTGTGATGTAACTGCATTCAATATAGTGTTGTATAATAATTGACAAGACCTGCAATACATGATCTCTAAGTCAGGTTGAACTTGGATTTGAATCCTTGCAGCATGGGGAGTTCATCTGGAATTTTGTTCTGATTTAATCTGTAACAGTTAATTTTCTTCCTAGTAGCTGGTGCAGGGCTCTGTCTGGGCTTTAGCCTGAGAGCAATGCTGATAACAAACTGATGTTTTAGTTGTTGCTAAGTAGCGCTTACCCTGATCAAGGACTTTTCAATAGCTCACACTCTGCCAGTGAGGAGGGACACAAGAAGCCGAGAGGGAGCAGAGACAGGACACCTGACCAAAACTAGCCAAAGGGGTATTCCATACCACAGCACATCATGTCCAGTATATAAAGTCATGGGAGTTACCTGGAAGGCCCAGATTGCTGCTCAAGCCGAGCTGAGTATCGGTTAGTGGGTGGTGAGCAGTTGTATTTTCTGAGCTTTCATTTGTTCTCTTGTTGTTTCCTATTATCACCATTGTTATTGTTGGTATTCTTTCTATCATCACTATATTTTACTTATTAGGCTGTTCTTAGTTATTCAACCCATTGATTTTGCATTCTTCTGATTCTCCTCCGCATCCCTCCATTTCACCCTGGGGGGAGGGCAAACTAAAAGGGTGTGAGCAAGCAGATGTGTGGTGCTGGGTTTAAACCACAACAGGTTTACACAACATTCATTACTATGCTAACCATAAATTGGCATCACAAGAATATCTTGCCCATTCCATTAAGATGGTTTACTGATTCACAACTATTACTAGAACACTGTTAGGAGGACTAGAATAATGAAACAGGGACAGATAAAGAAGTGAAAAATTTGAAGGAACTGACTTAATTGCTTACAGTCCCCTGTATGAGGCAATCTAGCCTTCAGCAGTCGTCAGGATTTTAAGAGGCCTTTCCTAGGTACCCATATCTTTTTGGTTTAGTTGGCTATTTCTGGTTTTTTTTTTTTTTTTTTTTTTTTTTTTTTTTTTTTTTTTTTCTAGGGGGAAGCTTTTTTTCCCAAATCA
>NDXB01002617.1:96449-109022 GCA_002631895.1 Agapornis roseicollis
TTTTTTTTTTTTCTCCAGTCTCATGCTTCACAATTTAAGCATGAGCTCCAAGATGAGACCTGTGATTAGAAGTAATGCTGAAATAGCTCATTCTTCCTCCATCACCTTGTCTCACGTTTTTGATGAATGAGGCAAATGGGATCTAAGCGCTGCGCTTTGGGCTCTGCTATGCACAGGCTTGATAAATACTCCTTAATATCCTCAGGAGTTCTTTCAGTAAGACCCAAAATGTCTACTTCCTGAGCTCTACCAGAAATGACTGCTACCACTGCTGAATATTTTAAATGTAAAAGAACGCTCTCCTTTCCTTTCTTGAAAAAGGTCAGATACGTCACATCCTTTGCTATGAAATTACAGTCAGAAAGAAAAGTTGAACTTGCATTAAAAATCTTTGCTGTATATATTTTCAAACACTGAAGTTGGTGTTTTTTCCCTAAAGGCCCTTATCGTTTACATGAGCCTTTTGTACATACAGGTTTTTCAACAAAGATGGTAATGTTGCTTTTCATGGCCTGAACATCTTCAGCTTTTGTTGCAGTTGCAGTGTCCAATACTTTAGATCCATATAAACTGTGGATAAAAGATACATGCTTTTTTATTTGCAGAAGGATTGTTTATTTCATTCTCCCCACCTCCCATTGCAACAGTTCAGAAGGAGGATTGACCTACCAGTTGAGTGCTGCTGTGAAACAGTTGACATTCCCTTGCCCTTTGCAGTATTGAGGAAAACATGTCATCTGAAACAGAGAAGGGTCTCTGGGAGGGAAAGCTGTGGTAGTTCCCTTCTTCCACACCAGCCCAGTTCTACCAGGGATTCACGCCTCTGAAAGGGTACCTCAGCTGGCATCTGTGCTGCACTCCAGGGAATTTACGGATTGCCTGATGACAAACTGTTCTGGGATGACACTGTGAATTTGAGTGGGCTGTGTGTGATACACTGTAGGTGACTGAGTTGGTGATAATGTTTTCCAGTATCAGTTTACATTGTAAGTATAGCTGCTTGTGACTGGGATCCTGTACAGTATCTTGTGTTCAAATTATGCTTGTATAAACAGTCATATGGGCAAGTTGTGACAAGGCTTCAATGTCTGTTTTTTAACACAAAATTATATTTCTTGATGTTAAGGGTTCCTCCCCCTGCCCTAAGAGCTGATCTTGTTCTTTTTTTGTCTTCTTTAGTATCCAACATTAAAATTGGAGGGTTTTTTCCCCAATGTGTTGCAAATTAATTATCTTCTCATGCTAATATTCTCCAAAATATTAGGACTTCCAACATGCTGTTATCTCAAAAGAGGAAGGCAGCAAAAGTCAGCTGGTGTTAGGCTGAGGAGAATTATGAGTGCAAAGCATTAAAGGGCATGTTTGCAAAAGTCTGCCCAGATTTTAAGAAATGACTACTCTCGCTGTTTGTTGTTCCTCGGCTGGAGGGCTCCTACCCTTCCCCCAGTGAACAGTGGGAGGTTACTCAGCACATGGGGTGCTCCTCATGCATTTTAATGCAAATCTTGAGTTGAGTCTGTTTACCCCTTCACCATACAAGCTAAGCTTTGGGCTGAAGTGTGTTAGGAGGGCTTAGATAACCCTTTGCAGCGTCTTGGCTCTGGGGATGTGGTAAACTTCTGCTGAGAAACTAAAACAGGCTGTGGGAATAGCATTATGCTAACTGCTGCTATTTTTCTCCAAAGTGATCATGTGATTATACATGTGTAACTATTCAAATTCAGCATCCTTCTGTTTCAAAGAGCTGATTCTGTGTCACAACAATTTGTATTTTTTTAGATGACTTCTACAGATTTGCTGAATTGCACCCACACTTTGCAGAAGACTATCTCTATGCTGATCAGATGGGAGCTGAGGGTGGCTTGGAGACTTCATCTCTTTCTGTTCCTAATGGTATCTGTACTGACTTCAGCCCTGACAGCACTGAAGATAAAAACAAGCCGCTGCAGAAGAAACTGAATTAACACTACAGCTGTTCCCTTCCTCTCCTGGTGAGAGGATTGTCTTTTCTTGGGATTTTCATAAGTCACTCCAGCTATACAGCAAATACCAGTTTTGTGTGTGAAAGTTCTTCTACTTTAATACTGTTCTTTGAATCATATGTGCTGTATTTAACAACATGTTCCAGGGTATTTTGGGGAAGGTGGTTTTTTGGGGGGTTGTTTTATTTTTTTGTTTATTTTTTTCCAAAAAGGTCTTTGAAAGGCAAAAATGTGAATGTGCTTCATAATTAATGTTCATATTTAAAAGGAAGCGGCACACTTATTTATATTCCATTGGCTAGTTTCATGTACGAGGTGTCGCACAAACTGTGCATGTATAAAGAAACTGTAGCTACTATGGTGTTAAGTGCACTTTGGTGATTAGTGTTTTCCCTAGTTATGGGGATGTTTATTTGGGGCCAAACTTTGCTGTCCATCTTTGCATAGTCAGTCTTGTTGATTTCAGTGGGATTATTCTCTTGAGCAAGGCAAGCATATTTTGGCCCTTTGTTTTGGTTCCAGTGAACAGTTTGGAAACAATAATGCAAAAACTTGCTAAGGATTACTTTTAATTTTTATTGCTGAATGACAAAATTGTTTCTTTTTCAGTCTCTTCCACGGTAGGATGAAAAGGAAAGGTTCCTTATCCCACACCCCAACACTTTGCTACTGTCATCTTCCATATGCAATTAAATGTGAATGTTTTCCAAACTGACATGCCACATACTCTTGGCAAATATGGGACAAAACAGTTTGTGCTCTTCTCTTATAATCGGTTCCATTCATGCCCACCCAGTGTTTAAATGGGAGGCATTTACACAATTGTAGTTATTCTCGATTTATCAGGAATTGCAGGTTTCTTTTGTGGCAAGCCTGTATACACAGATAACTTGGCATGGAAGCTTTGTTCTATCAGCCTATATTTCAAAAGGTTGCAGTTACTTCAGAGGCTAAGCCAGCAACAAGTTGTAGGACATCCTGAAGAAATGCTAGTTAAATCTCTGTAGAAACATTCATATATGTTATGTGCAGTATATGAGCTCAAACGGTTTAGAACTGGTTAAACAAAAGTAAGCAACAGCAAAAACCAAACCCACTTACATTAGTAATGTTTCTTATCTTTCCTTCTGTAAAGCCAGATGCCTTAATTGCCAATGGGGGTCTCGGCAAAAAATTCAGATTATTATAAAACCACAGAGCTTCACTGATTGGGAAATGTGACAAAAGCCTCAAGGAGTGGGAAGGACTCTGTCACAAAAATAACTCCTGATGGCAACTCTACTTCCAAGCAAACCAGAAATACTTTCAGATCATTTCTCTGACTAATTTTGTAGGGCTGCGCAAAAATGTGATGGCTTTGCGACTGGAAAGCTATTGAGATTTGAATCTTCCACGTGTTAGAGTCATACAGATTTGGAAGGGAGGAATTTTAGCAGAAGGAAATCTGTTTGTACCAAATGTTTTCATTACTATTTTTTTTTTTTTTTTTCAAATAGCAGGAGCTGTTTTAAAGCTCATTAGGGTATTGGAATGTGTCCTTAGACATTCCTAACTGTATGTGGCAAGTCTCCAAACTGAAACTGGCTTTAATAGAAAGGGTATGAGGGAAAAAAAACATAGGAAATTATGCGTTCTCTGGGATCTGTGGGTCCTCATTTGAAGGCGATAGTTTTTGATGATGCTGACAGAGCTGCAGCAGATAAAATCTGAGTTAAAACTATCATGAGAAATAGGATAAGTGGTTTGGAAAAATAAAGCATTTAAGGAACTACACTTAGGTAGGAATAGTCAGCTGCACAAGCAGAAGAGGGAGTGGGTATTACTGCATAAAACATCTTGGGGCAGGGATGGTATAGAGTATGACAAACTGAGCACTGTTAACTCATGTGAGAAGTGTGGTGGTATTTCTGTTTTCAAACTGGGATAAGGCCTCAGATAAAGTACCTGTTCATGTTGGGGCACCTGAGAGAGCTGGGGAGTGGCTGGATAGATTCTGGAGGACATAAAGTACTGAAAAGAGAGAAATCATGAAATATTCTTTAATCAAAAGGAGAGGAGACTGGTAGAAGATGTGAAAACAGTCTTCAAATATAGAAAAAGTTGCTACAGAGAGGATAGGAACAGCCTTTTCTCTGCATTAATAGTAGATACAGGCTATTTATTTAAAAGCCAAGTTAAGCATTAGGAAAATTTCCTTGCAATGCATCCCATTAAAATAGAGAGGATGGGTTATTCCAGGTGGGGAGAGGAGCCTTCCTTGACTGGAGGCTTTAAAAACAGAACAGACAGCTAAGATGGAGACACTTTATTTTGTTGAGTGTGCCCCAGGGTACAGGGATTGCATCCTGAGGTCTGCTTTCTGTGATAATATAGTATGAGTTTAAGCCGGTATATAAGGGAAGGCACATGAACTGTAGTCTGAGTGTATTGCATCTTGCAGAATTTTAATGGCTCAGGCTGGCTGAGGTAGTTATCTTTTGCTTTGTTATGTGAGCTTTGGAATTTGGGAATTTCAGAGTGCAGGGGATGAGGGATAGTTCCCTGAGATGTGTCTGAAAAGAAGAAGTTAAGCTTAACATCCAGTGGACAACTTAAAAGCTTCAGAGGAAGAGATTCTTTGTCCACATCTATACAAGAGCAAAGAAAGCTGGTTGAAGTTGGCTAAATAGGAGTGTGCCTAATTTGCATGTATGATGCGTGTAACTTGGGGATCTGTCTTCTGAAAACCAAAAGGTTCATTTGATTTCCTATTTGTTTTGGTGAGGAAGATGTTTACTAATTGTGGTGAACATAATAGCCGCGCTTGTTTGCAACTAAGCTGCACAGGGTGTTTGGTTTGAAGGGTGCTGCAGGCTACAATAGCCACATTGCATGGTGAAGAGGCACTGAAAAGCACGTGTGTTAGTGAGTTCTGTCCAGAGCTGCTGCTGAAGGCAGCCAGTCACCAGTGCATTGTTTGCTTGGTGTGCAAGTACTTTTGGTGGAAGCAACCATTAAAAACCAACCAAACAAAAAATCGTAACAGATCCACAAAGCAACGCTTAGATTCTGGAATGAATTATGGTGCTTCCATAATAGGATGAACAGTAGGGTGAAGTCCTGTTAGCCTTCATGAAAACATTCAGATCACACATAATGTCACAATTACAGTGGATGTAACTCAGATGATTTTAGCATTTATAGAATATAGGGCTATAATGCTAGACTGCCTGGTAGTGACAGAAAAGCCACATTTCTCTATGGTGGTAAACTCAGACTTCATTGAGGGTTAAGTCCTGTAACACATTGTGTTACTGCAGCAGAGTTCAATGCAACTCACCTATCAAACTCTTAACTGCCAAAATGTTTTAGTAGTTCCATCTAAGTAGCCTTTTCAAGAGGCATCTGACTGTGGAGCAGCTGGGTGATGACAGGCAAGTTTTGGTGGCTTGCTGCAGTGTCAGGGTAGGTGTGAAAGCTTCCTTTCCCCTTCACCAAATACTGATGTGTAAATGTTTTCAGTTGAAGTATTATGTATTTCACAAATGCATTGTTTTGTTTTAAGTGGTGATATCAACAGCCCCTAAATTTGCAGGTAGACATATGAAGAAATGTCTTCACTTCTTTGCATCAATTTAACCTAATAAATGATCCTTACACAGAAATGCAGGGGTGTGAAGGTATTTGACATTTCTGATGAGCACTTTACTACTTTATGTAATACTACCATCCCTTGCCAGAAGAGCTCTTGCATCAGACCGAATTTTTACATATTGTATAAGACACCCTGCCAAAACTTTGCTATTCTGCTGTGGTTGAACAAGTATACTCTACAGTTTGAATGTATTTAAAGTAAGACAGAAAGCCACAGAACTAAAGATACTCCAAAATTATTGGGGATTTTGGTGGGGTTTTTTCTGTCATTTATATTTGTTCAAATATAACCCCACTAAAACCAAACAACTGTTTAGGAGGTGCAAAGCATGTTTAACAATGTCTGTAACACAGTAAAACAAGTGCTAGTACAGATGCCTTAGGAGTCCACCGCTATAAGCAGGTACAATGAAAGGCATTGCAGGCAGTTTGTAATCCTCAATGGAGAAGTTAGGTTGTGCACGTAATTGTGTATGAATGAATTATGCTATATGTTTCAATGCATTTATTGTAGCTAGGATAATCTTACTGTGATAGAAAGCAACCGGGCTTTGTGCGATTGCTAATCCCACTTTGAAGATATAAATCCTTGGGTCGCAGAGGTTGCAAAGGAGACATGTGTGCACTGGGGCAGTTGATGCAACCTCATTAGTGGCAAAGCTGCTGGAATTAAATAGGTTTTATATACAGCTGTTTTCATGCTTTCATGCATAGGGTTGCTTTACTGACGAGGTTTGTTAGCTGTCTTAGGCACTGGGCTGGTTGGAGTATTTTTTAATTCATAAAATGTAGCAAACCTTTTTCTGGAAAAAAGGGTCATTGTGCTGAATTCAGCCTCTGCATAGTTTGGTAAATGTTCTAAAGCAGATGTGTTTTTATTAATTGATTAGTTCCCTTACACAGCCATCTCTAGCATTATCTGCTGTCCTTCCCACTTTTATATTATCGTGCAGTAAGTGCAGCTTTTCACATTCACTGTTTTACTGACATCCTGCTCTCTGCTCCTTCAGAAGTGGTGTTCTCATTAAAAAAAAGGGGGGGGAGGGCAGAGTGAGACTTAAAGAGTATAAATTGTAGAACTTGGGCAGCACATGCCATAATATCAGAAATACATTATTAAGCACAGCTCTGCATATGTTGGCTGAACTAGGATGGAGAGAGAAAAAAACATCTGCTTAAAAACTGACCGAGTCAGATTTTCCTTTAGGTTGGAGTGTGGGTCCTAAAACCTCCCAGAATGTTGCATTCTGCTTAATGTGAACCCTGTGGTTTGTTCTTTTTATTTTGCAGCACTTTTATGAGTGTTCTGGAATTAAGAAAGGACAGATATGTTGGCCAAGAGTTTTACATTAGCAGACCTTAAGTTCAGCTCCTAGACTCATACTGAAGCATGGAAGTTCCCTGTGAACCAGGCACTTCAGGTGGTTTGTTAGTTTTTAAGTATCTGAACTTCAGCTAATTTGGAAAAATTAAACTGCCTAATTAATCTAGCTAGATCCTTTACTAAAAAGAACAAGTCCAGCAGTTTGAAATAGAAAGTAAGACTTTGTCATCAGTGCCTTGTTTAATCAGTCCAGCAAAACAGCAAGATCTGTTTCCCAGATGAGTGGAGGGGTTGAGGTTGTCATTCAGGTAATCTTGCAGTCCTGGCTAGGCAATAATAAAGCTAGTTGTTCTTTGGTCAGTGGTCGATTTCCTGAAGGTACTGCAGCATTGGGTATCCAAGTAATGTCTGGGTCACTGGCAGCAGAGCCACTGAGGTTTCACTGGATTTTCCTGCCTTTTTTCTCTTGAAGACTGGAAAAAAAGTATTAAAACCGTGACAAAAGCCTTGCAAAACCTCTGTAACAGTAAAGTCCTTTAGCACCACCTCACAGGAAGAAACACAGTCATTCCGTGTTACAGCTAAGCCAGTTAACTGAGTGTACATGTTAGTCACCAACAAGCTGTGATCAAAGCATTTGTAAATTAGATAATATTGAGGTAAAGCTACCAGGAGAATTCAGGAGCAAACAAGTTGTCCATTAGTCTTGCCTGGACTTGAATCTGAGTATTTCCTGCATCTCAGAGTGATCAAGTTAAGACAGTTCCTTTCTCTAGGAAACTTTTCAGGTTTATTTCAAGATAATTGCTTTGACTCCTACAAGTGGAGGAGTGATTTGTTTTGTAGGAAACAGCTTCCTTTTTTCCTCAGATGGGATGATGTGCTTTATCATGTGTAATAGGATTAAACTGAAGTGGACGATACCAAGAAAGCAGGAGATTTAAGAGGCTTATAAAATGGAGGGTTTATGTTTCTGTGCAATATGCTGACCTTTTTGCAGCAGTTGACACTGCCTCAATTGTCTTGCAAGTTTGTTAGGCAGAATAATTTCACTAGTGGTGTGATGGCTGCAGCTGCTTATTCCATTTTCTTGAGCATAGTGGCAGAGCAGCATGCTTCTGTGCAGGCTAACCTCGGTAAAGGTGTATTTGCAGTTTTCCGATGATCAGTTGCTGGGAATGGAAACAGTAGAATCACCTTAGCACAGACTGCACCTAAGTTATTCCTGTTAATTAATGTGTCTGGAGGGCTTCAGTTGTCATGCTGCTTTATTCTGAGCTACATTGCGCAGGGCCGCGTGAACAGGGCTCATCTGAGGTTAGCTTGGAGATCTCAAGAAAAGGTGCTGTATGATAATCTGTCAGTGTAGTGTCAAGTTCTGGGTTTTTCACTTTGACCAGAAATCGTAGAAGCAAGAGAAAAGTCATAATTACTTATGTAATATTCTATTTTTATATTAGAAATGGGTTTTTATTTGAGAATGACAGTTCTGAGCCAGAGAGTCAGCTGGAGAAAAATCAGGCTAAACTAGGTCCTGAACTAGCAAGCAGAATAGCCTACCAAGGCTAGTATGGCAGCAGAGCTTTCACTGTGCAGCTGGCCTTTTCCCACAGTAAAGAACAATCATTTCTGCCTCTTGGGCTGGTGAACTCGGTTTTGTGCATCCACAGCTCTCGCTTGTGCTGACTGTTCTTTGTAGGTGTGTTGCAGCCTGAGGGAAACTTTGCTGCCTTTTAAGTGATAATTCACAGACTTCTGTCCATAAGATGTAAGTGACATGTGAATAGTAAGTCCGCCACCCAAAACTAAAGGCTTTGGCTTGTGCCTGCTATTAGGCAAAGGACTGCTTTTTCGTTTCCCACACTTTAACCATTACATGTGTGTCCAGGTGGCAGCAGGTCTGAAAGAGTTTGAGATTCTACTTGTTCCTGTGAACAATAAAATTAAGAAACGTGGTATAATGAAACCTTATACTGGATTGACCTCTGAGTCATATTACTTTCAGTGTGTGCCTGTTTACTTTCAAGTTCCAAATGCAGCATCTATAAATGTGATAGCAAACAAAGTCTCCTTGTGGATACTGAAGAAGGCTGAAGTTCAAACACTTTTCATCCTACCATGGTACTGGAAATGAAATTCATCAGACAGTAAGTTATTTCGAAGTCTATGAATGTATATGGGGAAACCCCAAATACATGTCTTTTATTTACTATCCAGCATGAAGACAATTTTGTATTTTAAATGTTAAAGAAATAAACTTGTAAAGATCTTGTATGCCCTAAGTATATATTTTTGTCCTATGTTTTCTTTTATAATGAAGTTCAAACAAAGTATTTCTTACATTTCAGAAGGGAGCTTTAGGTTAGCCAGTGCTGTACTTTCCAGACTACAGAAGTGATTTTTAAGTAAACATCTAAAAATGAAATTATATTTTTAAATACACAGATTAGAATTCCTGAAGTTAAACAGCTCTCCTTAGCAATTGTATATACTTAGACAAAAAAACCACATTGCAGCTGCTTGTCTATATAGTTGTTTGGTGTTTTGTTTATATTGCTTTCTCCAGTTATTCTGAGGGTGTTAGGAGCTCCATGTAAATCAGTAATGTTAGAAGTAGAAGTCAGAAGTAAATTTCTTTATAAATGATAGATTTTTGTTTCCTAGAGGAGGACCAAGACTTAGCATCTGCTAACCTTGTATTGTGTACTCTGCAGCTTCAATGTTGCAGCATTGTGCTGAAAGTGTTTGGCATCTGTTCGATGGGACCACTTTCTAAGCCTTTTTTATAATTCCCAGCAGCTCTCCAGGTGTGTGAGACATTTCTAACTTGATCACAGGTACTAGGCCATCTTTTTTGAAGAACAAAATTGAGTTATCAACAGGCTGAGAGAGAATTCAGACAGAAAAATGGCTTTGATAGTTAAACTTGCATTGAGGACATCATTTATGTATTTTGGAAAAATGTATTACTGTGTTTCTGAACATACTTGAGAATTTAAATGCAAAAGCAAGAAAAGTAAATGTTCTAAATTACCACATTTTGGAATTTTCTCTTACCACAACTGAATCCCAGTTAGGCACTGCCATGAAGAGGATGCTTTCGGTGGCAAAGCTTTGCTGACAGAGCAGGAAGCTGATTCGTAGGACGTCCTTGCAAGGTATTACATGCTTGTTCCATCAGTGGTACAAATTCTGTTGACTTCGAGGCTGCCTAGGCAGATCTGGTGTGTTTAAAAATATGTATTGGCTGCAGGCTTTCTGCCATCATAGCCCTTGGATACGCAGTGTAAATCTGTAACAATAGATAGTGCTACTGGATAATAATAATAATCTGAATGCGTATTTTCTGCTGTAAATTCCCCCGCTATGGCTCCTATGGTATGTGTACATAGACTATTCCCTTTGCACTGACCTGAACTATACTTCAAGTAGTGTACTAAAGATGACTTGTAGCTTGTGGTTCCAATTGTGGAAATACTTTTGCAGAATGAAAAGTATAGCTTCAGTGCTACAAATTTGATTTTTATATTTTTTATTAACATGCATGGAAGACTAAGGATAATATTTTTTAAAAATGAACTTGGTTTTGTACATTTTTCAATGTTTAAAATGATATGATTTAACATTACCTCTGAATACCAGTGATCAGTAAATTCTTAAAGGAAATACCTCAATTTGAGCATTTTTTTTTCTTGTTAGTTGTCTGATAGGTTGAAATGGACTGTAGCATGTGATGAACTGAGCCAAACGGTGTAGACACTTAAACTATGCTATACAAGTCATATGATGATTTACTAAAAGGGAACTAAATGATACACTACAAGTGTTGATGTGCAGTTATACAATCATGGCTCATTCTGCCTAGCTGGACATTTTCCTTATGAATGGCTTGTAAATTGAATTTTCAGCGTGAAGCCGAATTAAAAATGAAACAAAAAATGTTTGGTTTCCTCTGAATTTTTTTTCTTAGATTTAAGGTTTTTATAACTAACAAGGCTTACAATAAGGGAAAGGATGCAAGTCATAGTTGTGAATAAGCCTGAGTCTGTATATGTTTTGGTGTGTTTTGTTGATGTATGTTCTTTGTGGCAGTGTGTGTACCAGAACTGTGTTTGTTTACCTGACAACTGGGAGTATGAAATACAGGGTTTTAAGGGCTTTTTGTTTGGGGTATTCCAGGCTTTTGGTGTGGTTATTTGGGTTTTGTTTCATTTCCCCTGAATTTTGGCTTGGGTCATCCCCTTAGGATGATGGGGATATTGACTCCAGTCCTATTTTTCTGTGCTTAAGAGTATGAAATGATCAAAACAGCTTCAGAAAAGGGGCTCCAGAAGTCTGAAGGGCACGTCTGTCTAAACTAGCCTGAAAAGCAGCTCTGGCTGCTTTTATTCATCCAGAAAACAGAGATTCAACACTCCAGATACCTAAATATGTGAGAATTTCATAATGGGTAGTAGAAAAAGGCATTATGAGGTCCAGTTGAATATAAGCTGAACCATCAATATGAATATTTTTAAGAATAAAAGTGAAACACTGGGGAAGTTTACCACAAATTATGTATGTTCATGGAAGTATGAAGATCTCAGGGGAAGGCTAGTTAAGGTTTTTCTTAGTGTTAGTCTCTAATTTCAAGTTATTGTCATAGTTTAACCCCAGCCACCAATGAAGCAGAAAGCATCTGCTTGCTTACCCCTACATCTTCCAGTGGGATTGAAAGGCAAAATGGATAAAGGTAAAACATATGGGCTGAGATAAGAACAGCTTAAAAACTGAAATTAAATAGAATCATAGAATAGTTAGGGTTGGACAGGACCTTAAGATCATCTAGTTCCAACCCCCCTGCCATGGGCAGGGACACCTCACACTAAACCATGTCACCCAAGGCTCTGTCCAACCTGGCCTTCAACACTAGTAACAATTAAAAGAGAAACAAAAAGAGAGGAGTAACACACAATAAACACAACTGATGCACAATAAAATTGTCCACCACTCACTGACTGATACCCAGCCCAAACCAAGCAGCAATTTGCCCTTCTGGGTGATTATGCCCAGTTTATATACTGGACATGATGTGCTGTGGTATGGAATACCCCTTTGGCTAGTTTGGGTCAGGTGTCCTGGCTCTTCTTCCCGGCTTCTTGTGCCCCTCCTCACTGGCAGAGCATGAGAGATTGGAAAGGCCTTGTTCAGGGTAAGTGCTACTTAGCAACAACTAAAACATCAGTATGTTATCAGTGTTATTCTATTACTATATACAGGGCACAGCACTGCACCAGCTACTAGAAAGAACATGAACTCCATCCCAGCTGAAACCAGGACAGGGTGGATGCAGATTTGGAGTATGTTCTTTGGCCCAAGCCAGGTTAGTCATGCAGTGGTTTGTGTGAAACAAGAGACATCTGTAACTGATAGCAAATGGGTGAACTGCACTCTATGTAAGAAAAGAGATAATACTGTATTTTTCCAAAATATTTAATCTAGTAATTCCTTCTTTCAGTGAAGTCTCAGCGATGTGACATGCTTTCTTATGAAGAAAAGCTTTAAAGCCTGAACTCTTTTTTTTTTTTTTTTTTTTTTTTTTTTTTTTTTTTTTTTTTTTTTTTTTTCTTAAAATGTAAGTAATTTTTTTTTTTT
>NDXB01002617.1:109080-131623 GCA_002631895.1 Agapornis roseicollis
TTTTTTTTTTTTTTTTTGCTTAAGTATATTTTTTGTTTTCCTTCTGCTCTAAAATGGAAGTAACTTATTTGCTCTATGCTCATGGAAGTAGGTTACACTAGAAAATTAATGCTAGAGGATGTTTCCAAGTGTTTCCAAGTGTTTCCAAAACACTTATTCATTACAAACCAGAAGTGACTGACATTATTAATGAAATTACAGATGTATGAATGAACAAAATGTATGCAAGATATCTTTCTTCCAAGGGTAAAGAGTCCCTTACCTGATACCATCTGTTTTTAACTCTGCTTTTCCCTGCAGTGTGAGGCTTGCCAGAGGTGACAGGCTATGACCCTGGCTTTGCTCTGCAGAGCCCTGTGCTGCTCCTGTGGCTGTGCTGCTTGGTTTCACAGGGAGCCACGGGGGACTGAATCTACATCCAGCCGTTCCCTGCTGCTCTCTTTTCAGTCTTTTCAGGTGATGTGTTCTCTGCTAAGGCAGCAGCACAACCTGCTCCCATCATGCCCTCGTCTCTTTCCCCACCTTTCTCTGGTGTCCTGGGTTCAGGAGGTTCAACATGGTAGACAGGGCAGGGCCTGGAGCGGCATTCTCAGCACCATAAAGGGACAACGTTTGGTAGCTCAGGCCTGAGAGAGCACAGCATGACTGACTGCTTGGCAGGAGTGCTGCCTATGGACTGCTTCCCTCAGTTGCTGATGGATGGACACACTCCCTTCCCTTCTCCTGGGTACTGCCACTGTCCTTTACTATTTACTCATGTTGCTTGTTTCTGTATTTTAATTATTGGTTGGCCCAGAAAGCCAACTGTCTACTGGGCTGCGTCATAAAAGGTCAAGAGAGGTGATTCTCCCCCTCTCCTCTCATGAGCCCCACCTGCAGTACTGTGTTCAGCTCTGTGATCCCAACACAAGAGCAATGTGGACCTGTTGGAGTGAGTCTAGAGGAAGCTGTGAAGGTCAGAGGACTGCAGCATCTCTCCTATGAAGACTGGCTCAGAGGTAGGTCAACCTGGAGCAGCGAAGGCTCTGGGGCAACCTTAGAGCAGCTTTCCAGTACCTAAAGCGGCCTACAAAATATCCAGAGAGGGACATTTTACAAGGGTATGTAATGACAAGCCAAAGTGGAATGGCTTTAAACTGAAAAGGAGTGGATTTAGATTAGGTATTAGGGGAAAGTTCTTTGCTGTGAAAAGTCATAAGGCCTTGGCACAGGTTGCCCATAGAAGCTGTGGCTGCCGCACCCCTGGCAGTGCTCAAGGCTTGGGGCACCCTGCTGTGGTGGGAGGTGTCGCTGCCCGTGGCAGGGGCTGTAGGTGGCTGTCCCACCCCCACCGTGCCACCGTGCGCTCGGTACCACAGGCACCTTCCCCTCACACACACAGCCTAGCGCTGCCCCGCGCGCCCCCTACCGGCGCCCAGTGACGCCTCGCACCGACACGGCCCCGGAGCGAGAGGCGCTCCCGTAGCCGGTTGCTACGCGGCAGCTCGGCGCTTCCTCCCGCGCCCGGCGGAAGTGACGAGCGAGCGGCCGGTAGGGGCGTGGCGGGTTTGTGCGTGTGGGATGAGCGAGCGGCGGCGGCGGAGGGGCGGCCCGGGGCGGCCCGGCTGATGCCGAGAGGGGGAGCCGGGGAGGGGTACTGCCGCCGCCATGCTGAGCCGCAGCTCGTTCACCAGCCTGGTGGTGGGGGTGTTCGCCGTGTACGTGGCGCACACGTGCTGGGTCATGTACGGCATCGTCTACACGCGGCCCTGCCCGGCGGCGGCTGCGGCGGGGGGAGGCGCGGCAGGCTGCGTGTGGCCATACCTGGCGCGGAGGCCCAAGCTGCAGGTGAGCGCAGCGCAGCGCTCCGGGAGCTGCCCCCGACTCCCTCAGCGTCGGGCCCTGACGGCGGTGCCTCTCCGGGGCTGTCTCCCCCGTGCCCGCTCGTGGTGCGGGAAGCGCGGCGTGACTCGGCTGACAGCTGCGGTCACGCGTGAAATGCCCGAATGCGCCGCGCCGTCGTCCGTATCGTCCGAACCCCGAGTGTCGCGGTGGTCGGGGAGTGAAGGGGTGCGCGGTGCTTGTGCTCTGTCCTGTGGATTAAGGCCCATGGCTAAAGCACGGGAGGGATGGAAGTGTGATTCTGTTTATTTCGTGCATCTGTTGACACATGCACTGACCGGAGCAGCCTTGCTGGAGAGATGGCTCGGCTTGTGTAGAGATCTTTGACTTCAGCTTCAAAAACCTGGTCTAGCGGAAGGTGTCCCTGCCCACGGCTGGGGGTTGGAACTGGGTGAGCTTTAAGGTTCCTTCCAGCCCAGACCGTTCTGTGATTCTAGGTCATCCTGTTAGAATACACTGTGGCTGTGTTACAGTGTGTTTCTGCTGCCAAAAGGAAGGAAGCTGTGCTACGGTTCTTTTGAGTGCGTTTTTGCTTTCCCAGTATATAGCCATCATGTGACCAGGGAAGTGGGTAAAGTACGGATCCATACTCTGAAGTGTACCAGTACATGAATTCAGTATTTCTATGCCCTGATTTCTCTGTGCTGTGTTTTGATTTCAGCTAAGCGTGTACACTACCACACGGTCAAATATTGGTGCTGAGAGTAATATAGATCTAGTTTTGAACGTGGAGGATTTTGATATTGAGTCCAAATTTGAAAGGTAGGTATCCAGACCACGAGATCTTTGTTTAATTCTGAAGTAGAATACATACTAAGTGCGCATAAAGCAAGATAGAATTGAATGGAGTTGTTCTTGCATGTTTTTTTTTTGGGGGGGAGGAAGAGTCAAAGCTATTTTTGCATGCTGTACAGGCTATTCAGATCCCACTTGTTTCATAAAGTAATAACTGTATTTTCTATGTTAAGGCAGGAAAGGTATTAGTTGGATTTCAGCCTTAGGGTTGAGGATGAAGTGGTGGTGTTAATAAAAACTGTGTTTTTCCCTTTAATTTCATAGAATATTTATAAAATTATTTTCCCTTTAATTTCATAGAATATTTAATGCATTAAGTGTTGGTAAAGTGATGGAAACAATGTGCTAAGTTCACCTGGCACTGAAGGACAGACCCTTAAACAAGTTTTTCCCATACTGAAATCATTTCATAGTTGCAAGAAACAAAGCTTGCAACCCAAAGTTATACTGGTCAACACAGAAATGCTTGTTTCTGTCCTGTAGACTTTACAAGTCTCAACTGCTGTCCTATGTCATCTATCTTAATTTTCAGATTCCACTCTAAACATTCATCTTGCTAGCTGTGCTAGGTCAGTAATATACATATGATGTGCTGAACTTGAGTGTTGGTTAGTTTGGAGCTGTTTGCTGTTTCAGAGAGACAAATGTTTTACAAAAATGTGCTTTGCTCATAATAGTAAGACTGACTTTCTGTTGTGAAAATCTGAGTCAAAGTGTATGGAACCTGGAGACGCTTTACTTTCTTTTAATGTATGGCCAGTCTGCTGCCTACACACTGTTCTTGATAGCTGTGGCTTCAAACCTGAAATAGAACAAACTGTGTTCTCTTTTCCTGTGTTTTAGCACTATGCTTCTCTGTAACTGTTTCAGTGCTAATAACTCTAAAAGTAAAAATTCTTTTTCTGGTAGTTTTGGATTTCCAGATCTTCTGATGCTGGTGCTGAGATGGAATCAGATTGCGTCCTTATACAAATGTCAAAGTATAATACTGCACTCTATATATGCCTCGATACAGTTAAAATGATTAGACCTACTTGTTTTGTGCTTCATATTTGCTGCTTCACTTCTGGTTTGGATTTTTGTTTCTTTTAAAATAGTCACCTTATTCTTGATTCTTTTGTCAGTCTCCCAGTTTTTTTCACATTCTGCGTTCTCTGTAATTGAAGAACATGATCTGCAGTTTAGATCATATAAAATATTGTCAAACTTGAAAATATTGAAACTGTTTTACTGACATTGTTCACACAGCATTTAGATGAGGCCCTCAGTGCCACGGGTTAGTGGTGGCCTTGCAGTGCTGGGGTAAGGGTTGGACTGGATGATCTTAAAGGTCTTTTCCAGCCTGGTTGATTCTGTCATTCTGTGACATAGTCTGTGAAGCCACTGAAAGTAGTCAGAGCAAAACAAGCCCAGCAAATTCACACGAACAAGGGAGGCAGTGTGCAATGTTGCAAGGAGGGTGATATCTTGGCTAACACAAAGGGAGTGACTTCATGGTTTGAGGCTCTGATCTAGAGATCTGTGCTTTGCATGCCATAGCTGTGAAGATATTAATGCAAAGTGCTTGGCAAAACATTGTGATTTTCTTCTTAAAACTTTGTATTGTGTATAGGATCTACCATACATATTTGACACACAGAAGGCTGTTTTGTACAAGTACCCTGTTAATTTTGGCCCTCTGACATATTGGCAAGGGAAAGCAACAAAAGAACTGATAATACAGTCCTGTGTTGTTAGGGTAATAAAAGCATGAATTGGACAAAGGCTAAACTATCTTATTGGTAAAGCTTTGGAAATGCAAATATTGATACATACAGGAGTATAAAAATTGATACCATCCAGCCATGGCTCATTAGGGAATATTAGCCCTAACTGTTGTGTGCCAGGCAAGCCAAATGTCTTCCTTTTTCTTTTATGTTCTCAGCCATTTTTTGCTTGCTTCTGGAACATCTTCAGTGATCCTTATATGTAATAGGTAAATATCTCAGCATATGCTATGTCATCTCATAACATATTTATTTTGTATTTTAGGACAGTGAATGTCTCTGTACCAAAGAAGACCAGAAATAATGGCACATTATATGCATATATATTTCTTCATCATGCTGGCATTTTGCCTTGGCATGATGGTAAGCAGGTGCATATAGTAAGCCCTCTGACCACATACATGGTCCCTAAACCAGAAGAGATTAACTTGCTCACTGGAGAATCAGCCACACAGGTAGGTGGTTTTTTTCACCTGTAGATGAATAACTGCAAAAATAGAATTTCTTGTATAGACACTTCTAGTGTTAGCATTTGCTGTGCTAGTCACTTCACAGCAATAATGATATGGGAAATAAACCCAAACTCCTCTTCTTGATTATCAGCTTGTATGCAAATAGTAGACCACTTAGCACAGTAGAGGTAAAGCTCTCTATAGCACTGGCTACTATTAAAATATTTTCCTAGTTAACATTAATTACTTTTTTAATGATTCATTGCTTTCTGTAGAAATACTGTATTGTTCTATGACAGTGAGATACTGCTTTTTATAGTGAACTGGATTCATGTGAAATAATATCCTTTGCTTTTATAAAACAGAGATACGAATTTGACTTTGATATTGGTGAGTGACCAGTGTCAAAGTGCTTCCTTTTTTTTTTTTTTGAGATGTTCTTGATTTTTCACTTCAAGAGGATAAGATAGTATCCTTTGACAAATGCTGTGATTACTTGTTGGAGGGTGAAAACGTAGTCTTATTTAAATACTTGTGAATGGCTTTTGTGTCTCAAAGTGGAGCTTGAGAATTTTACTCTGTTGTTCTTTGGAATCAGAAATATACCTGTAGCCAGGAATGATGTGTCTGAATCCTGTCAGAATAAAGTTGAAAATTAGCTGAGGCTACAGAACAAGACTAAAAGTCAGAACAGCTGGTATTTGTCCAAAGAAAAGCAAGTAGAATGGCCTGGGGATAAGCATCTCTTGAAAGCTAAGGCCTTTCTTGGTTTCAGCACTTGCATTTGGAGGCTCAGAAGTTCAGAACAAATGATCTGATAATTTTACTCCCAAAAATTAATAAGCATCATCATTTGTGTCCTTTTGCTTGTTATGAAGAAGTACTACCTAATTGCTACAGTCCTTCTTTCAAAGTGACTTTTTCTGAGTGGTGTCTGCATTCCTAAGGTATTAATCTTAATTAGCTGAATATTCATTGTTGATAAACAAGGCTGTGAATGAGCACTAAGTGTCAGATGATGGTGGGCCTTTACAACCCGTTTTGCTGTACTTGAGCAAAATACTTGATCTGGTCAAAATTAAGATGAAGTGTTTCAAAGTGGGGCTTCTGTTTTATGATATAGTTAATGACTCTATAATTTCTGTGAGCTGCAGTGTAATCCTATTCTAATTTTTGTGTTGCTTAGCAGTATGTATGGTTTATTCTGTTTTTAAAGCAAATTGAAGCAGAAAAACAGACCAACACTCTAGATGAACCTGTCTCTCACTGGAGGTCAAGATTAACCTTAAACATCATGGCAGAAGATTTTGTATTTGATGGATCATCCCTCCCTGCTGATGTGCACCGTTACATGAAGATGTAAGTATATGACTTCATTTTGCTACCTTTGTTATTATGAACTTATTGCATATTTCTTAAGAAATCCTCTCTGGCCTTGTAATGTTTTGTGTTTAAATTGGCACTTAGGAGACAAGGATGGGTACTCTTAGTGCTTGCATTTCAGTAGTGAGAATTAGTAATATATCATGGACTAGAAAACCGTGTTGAAGGTGTCTTGTTGCTGGGCAGCCCAAAGGTTAGAATACTTTTTGTATGGAACTATCATAGCAAGACAAAACAGAACTACAAAGAACAAGCAAAATATAAACAAGTAAAAAAGCAGACTTCATACCCTCTTGTTCTCAAATCACACTTCTGGCCTTTAAAGCAATTACTGCCCCTTGGTCTTTCCAGTTACACTTCATCTGCAAAGTAACTCCACAAACTGCAAGTGCTGAAAAGGCACAGCTGATTGATCTCTTGTGACATCTTTCTTCTTCCTTTATGATTGGCTTTATTTTACTTTGACAATGTGCATTTCTACATTACGCTGTCTTCTCAAATAAATACTAAAAAGCAACCATAGGTTTTTAGGTCACTAAATGCAGGCAGTAGCTTCTGTTCACAGCTTGCTTAAATTACTTCCAGTGTTAACCATATAAATAGTGCTGTGTTGGCTTGTGCTGCTGAATGTTGATGCCTTTCTCTACAAATATCCTCTTAAATCCAGAAGTAGTTGCTTAATCAGCAGATCCTGGGCTTCTGGGACAGCTTCCCAGACAGAATAGATAAACATAGTAACTCATAAGATAGGTCATAACAAAACCAGGTTGAGCAGGGGTTAACGAACAAGGGTTATGTTTATACAGGCATCAGTGCTATTTTGTCATTGCAGTATACTGGAAACAGTTTGGATATGAAATAGCCTGCTGAAATTCTACTAGCAGTAGCTTCAATTGTAGTAATTACATAGAAATCTAAACCTCTTCAGTTAAGTAACCAAGCGGTACTTCCGAGTCTTGATGTAGTACTTTCCTGTATTATTGTTGCCTATTGTGTATTTAGTATCCAGTCTTTTATCATGCATGGAGATTTCTTTTGTCAAAAGTTCCTTTATGCCAGTTCCACAGACTTTCACTGAGAACATCATGGAGTAGATAACTGCCTTTCTAGTGAAGAACTATAAGAATTAGTCTCTCTGGGGGCATTAGGCTAAATGCTTTTCTAAGATACTGACAAAGCAATTGCGTATAGATCACCATTTGCTAAATAATTTTCGAGGGATCAATTTTGTAGAGGAACCAAGGGCTGTGAAGTTTCTATTATTATGCAGGTTGGTGAGGTGATAGAGCAATCCAAAGAAGAGTTATGCTGAGAAGGCAGAGAAGATTTCTGCTCCTTGTGCAGTCTCTCCAGTAGTATCCAGCCTTCCTGTGTATGTGCCAGCCATCATGTTCCTAGTCCCATGCTAGCAAGAGCACATGCTGTTGCTGACCTGATAGATGTTATTGGGGGTGTGCAGGAGTCAGGGAGATGGTGGAGAATCGACACTGCTGCAGTGGGAGAGGGAAACTTGAGACAAAGGATACAAATACATGATAGTAAACTTCAGCATGTTTCTCTTCAACAAGGTTTTTGATTTCCTTTACTCTTGGCCATGCAGCAGCTTCAGCATCATCACAACCAATTTCATTTGTCTTTTTGGTTTTGTTTTTGGTTTGGTTTTTTGTTTGCTTATTTTGTCTTTCTACAGAAGAGTAAAAGCAAACTAAAAGGAGAAATACAACCTGCCTAATTTTTTTTAATACAGACATCTCTCTATGAAAGACTCTAGGCTAGTGGCTTCTTTTTTTCTGTGTGTTAAAAGAAACTGTGCCTGAAAAGATGGTGGGAAATACCTACATGGGTAGATCTGAAAGTAATGAATGAGTGCTAATTTGAATAAAAGTAGTTTTCTTTTTAGATCACTACAGTCATAAAATCCATGTTTAAACATCCTAGGGTTCAGTTGGGGAAGACAGTGCATTACCTTCCAATATTATTTATTGATCAGCTAAGCAACAGAGTGAAAGATTTGATGGTGAGTAAGAGAATACCTTTAATTACATTTAACAGTTTTAACAGTAATATTCAGTGTTGTTTTAATGAAGATTGTCATAGGTTGTTTGCAATAATGAAAAAGTATAAATTCACAGAAGGATTCTATAAATGACTGGTTTAAGTTAATACGGTCAGCTGGTAACTGCAGAGGCTGGATCTAGGTTTTGAGACTCCCCTCTTGCAGGAGTATCTGCCAAGCACCCCCTTCTATTCCACCAAAAGACACTTGGATTCAATTGCTTCTGCCTTTTGGGTGAATATGGAGGACATCACTGTGGTAGGAGCAGTCTCATGAGCAGTTTAACTCCCTGAGCTAAAGCAGTTGTGTTAGCATCCCTAAGAGGCTTGTGGTATCTTCTGAACATACTGAACTTATCTTATACTGGTTCTACACTGAGGTAAGTCAGTAGCTATTCTCTTATCTCCAAAAAGTTCAGTTGTGGTTAAATTTTCTGTGATGCTCTCTATCATATTAGAGTAACCTGAGCACCTAAAAGTTGGGTGGTGCAGTGCAGTGATTTTGTGCACTCAAACATATCAGGACTTAAAAACTTCAATAATGGAGTTGCAGAAGGGCAATGTGGATGAGATTTCTGGAGGCTGCTAATCCAGCGCCCCTGCTCAGAATAGGGTCATCTAGAGTGGACTGTTAGGACTTTCTTCAGTTGGGTTTTGGATATATCCAAGGATGGATATGCCATAGCCTCTCTGGGAAACCTGGTTTAGTTTTCAGTCACCCCTGCAGTTAAAAAAAAGATAGGGTATTTTATACATTTAAATAGTTTTCTGTATTCAGGGGTTTTTTCCAACTCTTCTCTTGTGGGAAATCATGCTGTTTCTTTACTGCAAGTTACACATGGCAGTCCCCTGCATCTAAACCACATTCATTATAGCAGTCCTTGTTTAAGCTTTCCAGTTCTCAGTTGCACTGACTGGAATTTAGCAGAGTTTCTGGGAACGGAAGACTTGGGGAATGTCTCAGAATTGTTGAATGAATATGTCTGGGTTCAGTATCTTCTAGATGGAAGCCTTGGTAGATGTAAACTTTCTGTAGAGCTTCTAAATAGACTTTTGAATTTATTAACTTTAACTCAGACAAACAGAATTGTTAGTTTGGGGGAGAATCTTCCTTAAGAGCTTGTATCCTCCCTCCCCCCTCCGCCCCCCAAGCCTGTCTGGCAAAATAAATTCCTGAGCATTTGTTACAGATCTTGGTGGCAGATATTTTTGTCCATTATTCCTTTAGATACGCTTTTGTGGTGTTTTTATTGGTGGTCATTGGCCTTTCTTTTAAGCTTCTTACCGCAGCTCATTCAGTTCAGTACATTCATGAGAGCTTCTACCTGGTCATGTATCATGTTTACAAATAAACTCAGCATTCTCATGTTATTAGTAACATCCCTGGAGTTGCCATGCATGCCACAGTTAATGCTGTTCTAAGTCACTGCCTTAAAGTTGTTACAGATCATGAGAAGTGCTGCAAAGACTGTTCCATCAATGCTAGCAGATTTATGCTTCAGCACTGGCTTTTGTGACTTCTCAGTAGTGACATCCCAAACTGATCTCAAGCCCTACAGAAAGAGGGCTCTAATACTATGGACACTGTGAGAGAATGAGGGGCAAATAAAGAACAGGAAAGAATAAGGGAAGGTGATACAGCTTTTGTGGAGCAAGGTCAGTGTTTGACTGTAAATCAGAACATGAACTCTGGTATGCCCAACCTAAAGTCATGGAGCTGAAGATGCATTTTCCCTGCTTGTGTTAGGCAGTGTACATTTTGAAGTGACTATTACTTTGACCAAGATGTAGGTCTTCTGTGATAAATACTGTAGTATAGAGGTTATGTGTTCCTCATGTTCTTAAATGTTCTTGCCAATGCTGGGGCTCTGGGGGTTGTACAGGCTTCTGATGTAATAAAAAGAAAACTTAAATATTCATATCACTGAACTTGCTTTGTTTATACACTGTTTTGTAGTACTGATAGAGTGCTAGAAGTAATGTGTGATGTTCTGAGACCATGCTACAAGAGCAGATTGTATTGTAGAGGTTTGACAACTTCTTGGAAGCTTAGCAACAGTTATGCTCAACTAAGTTGTGAAGCAGCACTTGTGGGCTTTAATTGTTCACCGAGAAAGAGTTCACTCTTCTAATCTTTCTTCTCATTTAATTTGATTTTTGTGTTGAAGAATTCCTATCCTGTCTTATATTGAAATCTCATTTTCTTCCTACACTTCCCCTAGCTCTTTAGTAGTGCTTTGTCTGTGTAGAGAGCACTAGCTATTTACCCATGCATTTGCAAAATTTTTGTTTCCTGTCTGTTCTGCACAGATAAAATGTATTTTCCTTCTCTCTCAGAAATGTTGATACTATCTTTGATAGACTGAGAAACTGAAATGAGAATGGATGGATTACGGGCATCCTTTAAAAAGGAGAAGCCTGGAAGATGTTTATGTAGCTCTTGGTAAACAACTGTAGAATCTTGTCAGCATTCTCTGTCCTCAGTTCTAACTTTGTTGGTTTCACTCTGGTTTGTTTTTCCTTTTCCCCAGACAGTTCCATGATCCCTGGCACCATTCTAGTTTTTCAGGCTTTTTTCCTGCTGTATTTATAAAGCTTTCTCAGCTTCTGTTTTTCTCCTTTGCATGCATACATGTTCTGCCATTGTCTGAAAAGCTCTTAGGATCTTAAGAGAGTGGTGAGGTTGAGAATTGTTTCTACTCACTGGAGGAAAGAGTGAATGGGAGAGTGAACATAATCCCAATTTTACACCTGACTGACAATGTAGAGAGGCTAAAATAATGCTCTGTAACATAAAAATCAGAAGAAGCCCATTCATCTCAGATAGGTGTCAGCTACCTAATTGCTGTAGAAACAGAGCTGGTGTAGAGTAGCAGTTCTGAGGTGGGAATTATGATTGGGTAGTAGTCAGGAGCTGGCAGCAATAGATGTTGAAGTGTTGGAGAGTGCCTGCCTGCCTGTAGTCTTCAGCTGTCCTAGCAAGTTTAAAACATACTGCCTGAGCTTGTACCTAGGTAGTTGCAGAGAATTCTAACATCTGTGAGAACAATTTTCCTTTGCTTGTGTTAAACCTGCATAAGAGACTGTCCACTGTCATGCAGAAGGAGCTGAGGCAATTTAAGATTTCCCCCTCCAGCTTCAGGGGACCACAGGTAGTTATCATCACCAAAGTACAGATTATACAGTAGAACTTGCTGAATTTTATTTCTCTTGGAGCAGGAAGATTTCAGTGACACCCCGTATCCCCAGGTTTGTAAGCAGGGCAGTTTGCCTAGCTTTAGCTGTGGTGTTTTCAGCAATCTGAGCAAGAAGCATCACTTTGCTTCCTCACCTTTTGTTTTTGTATGAATTTAACTTCTATTTCTCTCAAAACCAGCCTCAATTTAGTAAAGTTCAGACTGTGGCCTTTGGGATGTGATTTGTCTTTTTTTAATCTTCTATTTTAGGTAATCTTAGCTTATATATTCAGAGAAGAACTGTCAAAAGAGAGAATTACTTTGAGCACACATTTCCCACTTGAGCAGAGGTAACATGACATAAACATCTCAGAGGCATTTGTATACAGTAACAGTGAGGTTGCTATAAGAACTTGAACAGAATAAACAGCTAGTTTAACATTTGGAAAAAAAACCCTAAAGACTTCAAGCATAGTATAGAAGTCTTAAGATCTTACTCCCTTTCAGAAACCAAACTGACATCTTAAAACTGTGTGATATAATCACTTTGCAACAATGAATGGAAATAATTGTTGCCATTTTTCTTCTATTAAAAATGAAACTGTATCTTTTGAAATCCAGGTTATAAATCGTTCAACAACAGAGCTACCTCTTACAGTGTCATATGATAAAATATCTCTTGGAAAACTCCGATTTTGGATCCACATGCAGGATGCTGTGTATTCTCTCCAACAATTTGGTATGTTTTTTATCTTTAATGACTTCAGGTAAAAAAATCCAAACAACCCCTCACTAGTTTTCTTGTAAGTACATACGTAACACTTAACTTCCATCTGGTAAGCTGGTGAAAAGGTTTACAAGTCTTAGGTTGTTTTACCTGAACATGAAGATGCAAATAAAATGTTGACATGTGAGAAAAAGGAGAGGTAATTTTCACTATGGGTTTCCCCTGTCATTCATGGAACAGAAAAGCTAGATTAGTGTTACATAAGCTTTGCTCTGAGCTATAAACAGCTGGTCACTGTAGACACACACCTACAGAGAAATACAGGCAGCCACAGCAAGTCTCTGGGCTCAGGGTTAACATGCAGAAGGAATCTTGGTTCTGATCATCACTGCTTCTGACACTTCAGAAGTGGCTGTCCTTTCAGTTTGGCTCACTTACAAATTTATAAGGTAATTTAGACAAACTGGTGGCTTTGCATGTATTAAACTATTAAATTCTGTGTTTTGCTTAAATGTAGTGGAGCAAGCATACACTTTTGCACTGAACTTAATATGCTCTGTGTTGGTGATGGTATAGCCAAGCTTTTCCTGTCTTTAAATGTCTGTTCCACTGTTCCTTGTAAGCCTAATCATCATCCTTAAAAATCTGCATCTTATTTTCAGGGTTATCTTTGCTGACTTAGCTTTCTCTTACTAGACTGTACTTGGCTTCTTTATGCCAGAGTAAGGAACTACATTGTATCTGAACTGGTGTTGACTACAGGATTCTTTCCAATCCTCTCTCTCTAAGCTATTTGGTCAAGGCCAGGTTGGATGAAGCCTTGGGTGGCATGGTTTAGTATGAGGTGTCCCTGCTTGTGGCAGGGGGGTTACAACTAGATGACCTTAAGGTCCTTTCCAACCCTAACTATTCTATGATTCTATGACAGCAATTGAACTTCTTTGCAGGCCAAGAGATGTTAAAAGCTGCTGTGCTGTACTATTTTTAATGATTCTTAAATCCTTAAAATTCTTACATGTTAAAGGCACATCAATCTACTTGTAACTGATGGGCAAGCCAAATCATTCACCAAGATATAGATAGACAAGGGTTTTATCAATAAAGCTGGTTCTTTAACAAACTGTATGCAGGTGACATAGGATTTCTTTCATACGTGACTCTAGCATAACAGCAATTACTTGTCTGGTACTTCTTGTATAATTATTTGGATTTTTTCACTTAGGGTTTTCAGAAAAGGACGCAGATGAAGTAAAAGGAATTTTTGTTGATACTAACCTGTACTTTCTGGCTTTGACATTCTTCGTAGCAGCATTTCATGTAAGTGGAGAAACTTTGGTTATTAGAAATTACAACTGTTCTAGGAAATAGTAATTTCAATAGAAAATATGAAGTGTTTTCTGCTGTATGCCATCTGTATTTCCAGTGCAGAATTAATATAAAAATCTCAAATAAGACAGAAATTTGAGATAACTGGATAGAAACTAACAGTCTTGACTGAAATCAAAATCTTGGCAAAAAAAAAGCCTGGCAAATCTTGGAGCAGATTCTCCTGCAAGGCATGCTAAGACACATGAAAAACAACAAGGTGCTTGGTGACAGCCAGCATGGCTTCACTAGGGGGAAATCCTGCCTGACCAATTTGGTGGCCTTCTACAATGAGACTACGGAACTGATGGACAGGGGTAGAACAGTTGATGTCGTCTACCTGAAATACAAAACATTTAACTATTTCTTAGTTATAGTTGAACCAAAGCCCCTAGAATTAATATACCTATCAACATAGGTTCAAATTTCATTGAGTCATCCAAGGTTTACCACTGTAGTGACATAGCTGGGACACCAACAGCAGGGGTTGAGTCTGATTTCTAATCCCTGGCAAAATTTGGATCAGCACAATGCAGTGCTAGTACTAGGAGTGTTTGGAATTCATCCTGTCATTTTGCACTGTTTTTAGAGCTTGAGCTTCTAAAAACAGTTTTTCTTTTTAGATTTTGTTATGCTGAATTTTTATTTCCGAATCTTGTAAACCTTTTTTGAATGTTTTTTTCTTGAATTCCATCTTAAATGCATATTTAATATTTCAGCTGGCAATCTCTAGTAAGTGCATATTTCAAGGAAATGAGTGTGTTTCTTGCTATTTGCAGCTTCTCTTTGATTTTCTTGCATTCAAAAATGATATCAGTTTTTGGAAGAAAAAGAGGAGCATGATTGGGATGTCAACAAAAGCAGGTATGGGCCAGAATGTGAAATCTTGTGCCATGTGCTGTGTGATACATAGTGTGTGTTTCCAGTTTTGCAATAAGTTGACACTTTGTAGATTCACCAAGATGGTGAAATGAAATACAGTTTTGCGTATGAAAACAGGCTGGTTCTAGCGCTGTCAGCATTGTGCTCAAGTATCAGTCTCAGGCACTTGTGTCACTTCCAAGTTTGACTGTCTTGCAATTGAGAATTGGTTTAATATTAGGTCAGTTGCTGTATTTCCCTTGCTGAAGGAACAGAAAATACTTTGAGAAAAGAATGAGGAGCAGAGAAAGTCTTGTGGGTGGAGAGAATGCACTATCATGGGTAATGCTGTCCTGCAAGTTTGTAGATAACTACAGCTTCCAAAATATTTGGGGGAGGGAAATTGCTGTTTGATTTGGGCATTTATGTAAATAGGAGCACTAGAAGGTTCTCAGGCAGAAGAGCATGGAAGGGTTGAGTTGACTTGGATGTAGGAAAAATGAGACAAACATAGTAGTCTGATACTCTGCCAAGCCTTCTTAGAGACAGGTGAAGGTAATAGCCAGCCTGGGACACTGGAGGTTTAATATGCCACTTCTCAGCCTTGCTTATTGCACTGATACTGCTTGTTTTTCTAATAGATTTTTCCATTCTGATTATAAACCAGGAGTCTTTTCACCTCTGAGTCTATCTCTGATTCTATCAGGTTTACAGACTGATTGAAACATGTGAGGAATATCAATACCAGGAAAAAAATCTGGCATTCTAAATTACCATGAACAGCAATGTGGTTTTCTCATGTGGAGAATCTGCTTATCGCCTTTATCACAGTGCATTTGTTTCTGCAGGGCATTTGTACTGTTGTTGGCATATGTATGCCAAAAAGTTAGTAAAAATTCAAAGTGAAAAGTGAGGAAAGTCAAATCAGAGGCTGAGTGACAAAGGTGGTTTTTTTTTAACTGTACTATCAAAGGATGAATCTTTGGTCTCCAGTAATTGTCGATTCCTTCTTCTCTTTAACAAGCCTTTGTCACCTTTCTGCCTGTATCTCCTTCTTGCCCTGATGGAGAAGGGTCACAGGCTATTGCTCTGGTACAGTGTAATTGTTAATGTCTCAGTGTCTTGTAGCTCTAATGTCTTTCTGTCCTTTCTCTGCGCGATGGATATTTGAATCTAAGAATTAGTTGACAGATACTTAAAAAGCATGCAAGGTTTTGCAAAACCTGGAAAACAACCCAAAAATATACTTCTTAACATTTACAAACATTAAGTTAGTTACATGAGTTTCAAAGGCTGACATTACATTACCTCACAGCCTTTCAGCTTCTTCAAGACCAGATTCATGAATATAGTTCATAACAGTACTGATATACTGCTGAATTGCTGCAGTACAGGAGTATTCCTTAAATATTCCCATTTCCTTTCATCTTTTGTGATAAAAGATTTCATAAAATACCTTTGTTCCTTATTTGGCTGGAGGTAGATAGATCACTGGCTGTTTCTAGGACTACTTGATATATCAAGATATATATATAAGTTTATGCTTAAACTGTGCAAGGTGGAATTGTAGTAAATAGGCCAACAAAATTCTGTTATCTCAGCTGTTCATTTAAATATTAATAAGCCTTTAATTTTCATTATTTTCCTCTAGTGCTTTGGCGGTGCTTTAGTACTGTGGTAATATTTCTCTTCCTTTTGGATGAACAAACAAGTTTATTGGTACTGATCCCAGCAGGCATTGGTGCAGTGATTGAGGTGAGTTCTTAAAGCTCTAGAATCAAATACCATTATTTGCAGCAGCTTCCATAAGAACGCTAAACTAGCTACTGGAAAAGTACCGCTGTAATATGCTGTCTTTGCAGCATCGTTTAACTGGCTTTCAGTGGTAGAGGAGATTGTATCCCTTTATAACTAAACTGGAAGTGTAATTTTTCTCTGGGATGATCCAGCTGGTACTGTGGAAACCAAACATAAAGCTATGCTGAGGCTCCTTCCTATTGCATTATCTGATAGGCATCTTGACCAGGCATGTATAACCATGTCAAGAAGCCTTCATGGAAATATTTGCCAAAGAGCAGGCTGTGTGCCATCACAGCTGTGTGCTGCACGTCTGCAGCATTCTCTGTGGCTGTGACTGAGGTGCTTGGGAAAGGAGGAAAATGAGGAGACTGCTGGCTGTGTTCATAATTCCAGGAGAACATGTTCAGTCAGTGGGCTGCAGGTACTGCTTAGAAGCCAGCTTTATGTGTAGTAAAGCACCAAGTCAGCAGTAGTAAGAAGGGGACAGATGGAGCAGGAAGGGGAGATTTCTCTACCTGCTTCTCAGGATTTAAAAATAAGTTCAGGGCTCTCACATGGAATTTTTGAGTACGCATGTGTTATAGTTGCAGATAATCCCTGTGGAAGCAAAACTGCTCAGAATTTTTAGTTAGTGATTAAATTATTGCACGCAAAGTCACTGAGTGATCCTTAAGTTTCAGCTTATTGTATATGAGAGATTAAGCTCTCATGAAAACTATGAACAGTAGTGTCCTAAATAGTACCATTTCATTGATTGTAACATTATTTTTCAGTAGGTTAAGATTTTTAAGTCTGATGAGATTCAGATCTCATTTGGTCATTATGTCTGTCTGAGATTGTTCTTCAGGTTGCCCAAAGATCTGTTAAATCTCCCTGAGATCTGTGGTTCCTATGACTGTTGCTTTTGGACTGCAGGCTGGGGGAACTGGGTTGAAAGGACCACTGTGTAGGACACTTAAACTAAAGGGAAATATTCTGTTGGTTCTGTTGAAGTAACATTGTCTCCTCTAGAGTGATGGTGAGATAACATGGTTGTCTCAAGTTGACAATGAACATACAGACTGTAAATCTCAAGGGAATTTGTCTGTTGGGAAGAGCTTTTTCACAACTTGTTCTTAACTCCTGTTTTTCATGTAATACTAAGTGACATTTCTTCTGTAATAAGCAATTATTTCACTTGCATCGAAGATGACAATAAAGGATCATCTTTACCATATTCCCTTTTTTGTTTGGAATATATGATGGGTGGGAAAGGAATATTGGTGTATCTAGAGGTAAACAAGCCTTGCTCACAAAAAGCTTCATGGACCATAACTCTCCTAGTGAGCCTACTGCATTGTCTACATTGTTGAATCTGTATAGATGGGTACATGAGTAAATTTTCAGGAGAACTGAGCCTTTGGCTACATTACGGTGAAGCTGTTACAGCTGTACAGCACGTAGCCAAACAAATTAGTGGATTCACTGACTTCCGCTTGCAGCCCACTACTGAAACATAATGACCCTGTAGGTATTCACTGAATCACTGTTGAAAGTTCTGGGGCACCTTTATACAAACCCCAGCTGACCTCAGAGGTATATGAAAACTTGCTCAGCAGGTGGTTACTGGAGAATTCTCTAAATACCTGACCTGGGATGCATGCTGGTGCTGAGAGCAGCAATCCTCACCTAAGCACTGCAATGCAGGTATCCTGGAAGAAATACACTATTGTACTTGAAGTGTATCATGAGTCTTAATAGTGCAGGCTCCCAGTGTTGTATTTATCTGGTGACACAGCATTTGGTTTGAAGAGACACAGGCAGTGTGCTGCAATCAGGCTGTTGCTGCTTTGCAATGGGTGCTTAAAGTAGATGTTTGGGGGTCTTGATTCTGATTATTTAAATCCGCCATAAGGCATTGCTTTGGATAATCTTTTCTGTGTACATTTTGGTTTTGCTAATCACAGCTCTGGAAAGTGAAGAAGGCTCTGAAAATGACAATCAAGTGGCAAGGCTTGAGGCCCAGAGTTCAGGTATAGTAGACATTGGCCTGTTCATGATTACACTCTTGAATTGTCCGTCTTTTTCCAAATTACTGTGCAGCTTGGCTTTTAGTAAAACGAAGATGAAAAAAACCTCTATAAAAATTCCCTATATACAACGTGTCTTTGTAGATAGCTTAATCCAAAGCTAGATAAGCATTTTCAAACTTACAGATTTCTTTGAAGTCTGTAGAAGAAAAAGCTATAGGTATGTATTTAAGGTGTAAGAAACTTCAGAACTCTTCTGCCAGTCCCTCTAGATGTTAACAGATGGGTGGAACTGTGCTCCTGTCACTGTGTTGGAAAAGCATTCTTAACTGACACGGGGATTTGACATAAGACACTGAGTTTTGCTAAAGCTGCAGAGGTAACTTCTCCATTGTGGAACATTTAGATATTGTGGGGACAGGACTGTCTTTGATAAATCTTCTGGGCAGGAATTAAGTCCGGAGATTTTGCAGGAGATGCATCGGCAGCACTGATTGAAATTAACTTTTTTTTTTTTAATGCGAGTGTAATCTTAAAGCCAAGTCTGCATTGAAAGTTTCTCTTGTTTGTAGGAGAAACAGTTGTTGAACCTTCAATGTTTACTTCACAGGAAGTACTAGAGTTTTGTGGGCTTGAAGCCTATGCATCTCGAGCGGCTGATGGCTCTGGTTGTTCCTTTGTCAGTATTCAAGGAACTTTGTTGAAGCAGTTACAGTTTCTGGAGATGTGTAGATAATCCATAACTGACCTCTTTATGCATGAAAATGGTTATGGTTTTTAATAATGGCTTCCTGTATCTGCCAGATTCTTAGTGACTTGACTTTGCTTTTCCTTTCTGAACCCTGCTCTCACAAGAACATTTTCCTAAGCAAAGAATTCCTGGATGTTTTGTGTGAAGGGAAAAACTTAAACTTCCACATGCCCTGTGTTTGGCAGCTGCATGTGACACTTGCATAACTTTTGTATAGATGCTTATAAAAACTTTGAACTGTTACCTACCTTAATGACCAAGCAGTTTAGTTTGCAGTTTAAAACTCTGTTTAGGGAGTCACATAGCTGTGCTTTTCCTTCCAATTCTGACTTGATTATACTTTTTCATGTATTGCAGTTTGGCACATACAATGACTCTGAAAAGAAAACCGAGGAGTATGATACCCAGGTAGGAAGGAATCCTGTGACTTCTAATCTATAAAGTCTATATGAGCAGCCTGATCCATGACTAGTTTCACTCTTTTTATTGCTACAAGTGTATTTTCCATGTTGTCATAGTTGTCAAGTGGATTATCATCATGTGGATGATCAGATAGTGAAAATTCATTGTGATAACTTGTGAAAAGAAACACTGAAAAAGGTTTTATTTGTTATCTGAATCTCATTGAAACATTTCTCTGAGAAGCAGAATTGGAAGTGACTTATCTGAAAAGAAATGTCCTAAAAGGCTACCAGTCACAACTTTGAAAATTGGTATCTGTACTTATTAATTAGACTGGAAGAATGTTCATGTGCTTCCTGATTCTGAAAGGAGCTGAATATTGGTGGAAGCACTGGTGTTAAGTAGAGAGCTGCTCTTAGACTCTGATCTTCATGCTACTTCTTGGTGCATTTGCTCTAAGATGGAAGAATTCTTGTATGAATTGGGCATGGAATTTTAACCACTATATCTGTAACTGGAAGCATACTGGAAATAGAAGACATTTAGGAACATGAAGAAATTTTCAGGAGAAAAAAAAAAAAAAAAAAAGTGTGTGTTTTCCTAATAATGCCATGAAAAGTTTGCAGTACATAAAATGTGAACTAAGAAAAAACTATTTTCTTTGTCTATTAGGCTATGAAATACTTGTCATATTTGCTCTATCCACTGTGTATTGGAGGTGCAGGTTACTCCTTGATGAATGTCAAATACAAAAGGTACTGTAAATTTAGAACTGATCTTATATACATTTGAAACATTCCCATTTTTTTGTACATTAATTAATTTGAGATGATAGGTTATGAATCAGTTAGTTTGATTCACAAGCCAGGAACCAGAATAGGTTGTCAGTCAGAAGAGAAGGAAGTAAGCTGCCATTGATGTTCAGAGGACTGATAAGGTAACAAGACAGATGAGAGGAGTTCAGTGGTTGAACCTGTCCAGTAACAGAGAGAAATAAAAACTGTCCCAGAATTATTTGCTTCAACCAAGAGGTTCCTGTGTTCTGAAATATGGTAGCTGGGATGGCAAGCAAGCAAAAGCATTTCTAAGACAGGACTTTGTATTCCTTTAGAGCCATGGACTTACTGCAACATATTGATACTTCACAAGAGCTGAAGACTCAGTATTTCATGAAAGGGTGAAACTCTTGTCTACTTTCACTCTAAGTAATAATTTGAGTGTTCTAGTTCATTTTGTACTGGGGACATGCAAGCAAGTATGCAGCCATGAGACTTGGTTGAAGAAAAAAACCTGCAAACACAGGCATGGTGACGGCCATGTAAGCATATTTTTGGGTTCTTTTTAATAGCCTTTAGGTTCAGAAGGGAAGGGAGGGGAGAGCAAAGAGTAGCTTAAAGTAACAGCAGAAACAACTGCTGTTGCTGTACACATGAGCTGTAGCACTTGTACTAGAAACAGGGACAATTCTGGGCTATTAGAAAAATAGGGCTTTTTAAAACAGATTCTTGTCTTAGAAAGGAGATAAAATATACGCAACATTTAAATTCTGCTTTTCTCAGAAATTCTTGAGTTTATTCAGTACTGAAGAATACTGTATGCCAGGGGTTCTCTGAGCTCTAGCTTAAGAGAGTTAAAACAGTGCATATCATAAAATTTTTGTCATTGTTAAATCTGTAAAAAAAATGTGACTGAATAAAAATCTTCACAGTGGATTATCCTTTAGTCTTGCAGGCATTTTCTCATGCATTTTTTAGATGCTTGTGGATGAGCAAAGTGCTCCTACAGCTGTAATGTTGCTATTAACACGTCACTAACACAGCAGTGAAAGTTTCATTTTAAATACCGTAACCTGAGCATCACAGTTCTTAGCTGTTCTTACAATCATAGGCAGAAGTATGGAATTTGACTGCTATTTGTTATGTTGCTAAGATTGCACACGATTGAACATCCATTAAACAACATTTGATGTAAGGAGGGAAAAATGTAGATTCCTTGTAATAACTTTTTAAGTGTTTACTATAGTAGTTTGCTGTGAAGGATATTCATTGTTTGAAATTTGAGAAGCCATTACAGTGCCATATTAAGTGTCTCTTTAGTATTTAGAATACAGTGCTATCTTTAAAAGTCTGTCAGGGTTCAGTGTGCAGTTTGGGTGCATGATGTCAGTTTGGGTGCAGAAGTCTTAGAATGTTCTGAAAAAACATTCAGTTTTAAACATTTGATAAATCTCTCCAAACTTCTTGTGTGGACCAATAAGCATCCTTCACTTAAACTACTTTCTCTGGAGCCTTTCCTGATCAAAGGTAGGTGCGAGTTACTTAGTTCTTGCATTAAGTAATTTATAACATAGCCAATTCTTGAGTAGTGAGCATGCATCAAGTAGAGGATGTATTACAGGTATGTATTTTTGGAATGAGGTGAAAAAATAACCAGACTGTCTTCTGTTTGTAGCTGGTACTCCTGGTTGATTAACAGTTTTGTAAATGGTGAGTCCCTTCTTACGTTGTTTTCTGGGGTTTTGGGGGGTTGGTTGGTATTTTTCCTATTCATGTATCTTCAAGTGGAGGCTAAGACTCTGAAGTAGAAAATTAACAGCTATCAGCTGGATCAGTGCAGTATAGAGCAATTAACTTGACTGTAGGTTCCAAAATTATCACAGTGATTGAGAAAGGGAGAAGAATCAATCCAAAGGGAACAAAGGATTAGATATATATTTTTTCTTTAGGAAAATGACTGTAAATCTCTAATTGTGAAAGTATAGTTGTGTGATGTACTTCTATTGTACATTTGTCTGTAAGTTTTCTATATTTTATCTTTAGGAGTGTATGCTTTTGGATTTCTGTTTATGCTGCCCCAGCTGTTTGTAAACTACAAGGTAAGGTTGAAAAGTGATAAAGACTACTTTTTCTTGTCTCTTCTTCCAGACTTTATTACAAATGAATATTTTCTTTCCTAGATGAAATCTGTTGCACACTTGCCATGGAAGGCTTTCACATACAAAGTAAGTAAAGCTCTAATTTAAAGATTGGTGCATTCATTTTGGAAATAATGTTCTGCAAGGAACAGCTTAGCAATATTTAGCTTAGGGCTGACAGAGCTTTTTTTTTTTTTTTTTTTTAA